>VYXB01009283.1:69394-101975 GCA_013397135.1 Pachyramphus minor | reverse complement strand
GGGACTGGAACACAAGCCCTATAGAGAGCGGCTGAGGGAACTGGGGTTGTTTAGTCTGGAGAAGAGGAGGCTTAGAGGTGACTTCATCAGTCTCTATAACTACCTGAAGGGAAGTTACAGCCAGGTGGGGATTGGTCTCTTCTCCCAGGCAGTTAGCAATAGGACAAGGGGGTACGGGCTTAAGCTCTGCCAGGGGAAATTTAGGCTGGATATTAGAAAGAAATTCTTTACAGAGAGAGTGGTCAGGCATTGGAATGGGCTGCCCAGGGAGGTGGTGGATTCACCATCCCTGGAGGTTTTTAAACTGAGATTGGACGTGGCACTGAGTGCCATGATCTAGTAAACAGACTGGAGTTGGACCAAGGGTTGGACTTGATGATCTCTGAGGTCTTTTCCAACCCAATCGATTCTATCATTCTATGATTCTATGTCATCATCCAAAAATGCTTTGGTGAGGACTAATAAAGCAGTACTTACTTTGGGTTTAGAAGCCACAGAAACATCCACGTGGCTTACTGGAAACAGTATGAAATAAGTACTACAGTGAAATAAAGGAGTTACCCAGCCTATTGGAAATTAAACACATTAATTTCCTGCAATTTATAGTAATATCTTGCAGATATGCCACTCAAACTATATTCTTGTCAGGTCTCATAAGTTCAGCAGGGTTTGGTCTGGTTAGCAACAGGATCAGAATTCTCAATAGAGTATCATTTGTACAGCATGAAGCAATGCTGACAAGTGAGACAATGATTCTTTTCTCTTTTAATCTATGATGACACAAGCTCTCTCAGTGTGAAATACGCCATCATGCTGGGTTGGTAATATCTAAAGGAGAGAGATTTTAATTCAAATAAGTAAGTTCTGTTTTCTTTGCTCAGTTTCAACTGGATATAATATTTTTTATTCACATCATCTGAAGAACTCCTGTGAAGTGCTGGAGCATATTCTGAAGTGGTTGCAGTGCTTTTCCCAGAGGTGGCCTGAATATCTGCAGACACTCTGTATGTGGTGAATTACCCACATTTTTACAAAAATGGACCAGATAAAACTGCATATTTTACTGATAAAATCTTATACTGGGTGCAGACATGAAGCTTTGCTATTCATTGTTACCTCCACAATGTTCCTTCAACAACAGCCTTGTTCAAATTAAATTTTTTCTCCACTGTTACCTTAGCAATATCTGTTTGGTATTGATACTGCCTATACTATACTCTCATCTACCTTTGATGACACAATTCCTAAAAAATATGGCTGCACTATGAATGACAGGATGGCCTTTTCTGTAGACAATTTTAAATCACAAGGTTTTTGGTGGACAGGCCATAAACTTACAACATGACATAATGCTTCAAATCTGGATACCAACAAAATGTCGACCATGTCTTACAGAACTGTAACAGATTATTTTCTAGATTGGACCTTTTCCCTTCATTAAGAAGTAAGTAGAGAAAGGAAAATGTAAGTACATGAAGAACCAAAACTGATATATAATTTGTTTTCTTCTTTCAGAGAAGGAATTGTTATTTCAGCTCTCGATGGTGTGTCAGCAAAGAGGCTACCTTGCATTCACATCTGGCAGTCATTAGTCCAGTTGGAATATTATGGACAGTCGGATGTCTGCACTACTGTGTTTTAACCCTATAGAGAGCTAAGCCACACATAATCACTCGCTCCTTCCCCAGTGGAGTGAGGGAGAGAATCAGAAAGGTAAATGAAAGTGCAAAAACTTATGGTCTGAGATAAACACAGAGGACAAAAATAAAGCAGAAGTGGCACATACGAGCAAAGCAAAATAAGGAATTCGTTCACTGCTTCCTATGGGTAGGCAGGTGTTGGGACATCTCCAGGAAAACACGGCTCCATCACGCATAATGGTTACGTGGGAAGACAAATGCCAGAACTTTAAACATGCGACTGCCCCACATCTCTTATAGATTCGCTTCTGGTGAATCATGGATATCAGACATCATGGACATATCAGACCTTTTTCACACAGCATATAAATGAGTCCAGAAGCTCTGGTGAGGGTAGCTGAAATTATAAGATTACATTACAGCTGCTGAAGACCTAGCATGCTATTGAGCCACTTAAACTTAGACAGGTAGTACCATTTGACACTCCATAAAGTACCTTGGTCATCTTCACAGTGTAAGCAGATATGATACTGGGGGTATGTGGAGCACCAAAACATGTACCACCTTCTCATCTTGGACTGAACTGAATGTCAAGTCAGTAGAGTATATGAAGTGAGAGAACAATTCAGTCGATAAACTATTAGGAACAAATTTCTATTTAATGTCAAGACATGTAAATTTAAGTGATTACATGTAGATATAGACTGTCTTGCCAGATGTCAGAGTTCCTATTATTGTTGCAGTAATCTGGTTAAGACAATCAGTGGAGCTTAGGAGGAAATTCAGCTCACACTGAAGTAGATACTCAGTGAGAAGTCTGCTAAGAGCTCTCTATGAGCCACCACGATATCATTGATGATCTTCATTTCGTTTAACAGGAGATGAGGCACTTCTGGCATCAGCAGTACCCCTACATGTAGATATTTAGCTTTAGGTGTCTTACTCTTGAACCAAATACTGCTCTGGGGACTCAGTTGCTGAAGTATAGGTATTCAAAATGCATATTAGCTGTGAGGCTGGTTGAACTCAGTTCTGTTATAGGTCCTGTATCATATCTCACAATAACAAATGGACAACTTAAATAGCACAAAGATTCAGGTTTTGGGAAGCTGAACCAGATCCAGATCTTTCTTTTAAGGTGAACTGATGCAAGTATGAAATTTTTATCTTCTTAGAGTACCTGAACCTCAGAAGGATGAAAGAAATTTCAGAATGCTGTGTTTCCCACAGAATTTACAAGTTCAGGATACGATGATTCACAAAGTTTATCCAATTTCAATAAAATTCTCACTAGAATCAGATCAAATTCAAACCGCCAGCTTGCCTTTTGGAACACTGGTACAACCTGTTCCTGCACACTCAATATAACTGGATACAGTTAACAAGGTGACTTTCTCAGTGGAGGGATCTTTAAGTATAAACTTCCATGTTTGTTTCATAAACATTTTTATTACTTATTATTTATTTACTGCTTGCTACTTCACTGTCACAAGTGAACATCAAAATACATTCAAACACCAAAGCTAGGTTTTTGTCTTGCGTCACATAAAATACGCCTGACTGGCGCCCAGATATGAAATTCTGTCAAGCAGGCATGTTCATCTAAGCTTCAATTATGAAGTGGGAAATTTTCTAGAGCCAGGATAAAATATACCTCCTTGGCATGCACAACAAATTCTAGCATCTCATCCTGATTACTTCCAACTAACACACATTTTACAAGACACTGACATAACAATGAAAAGAATCATATTTTGATTCACATACATCAAGGTGATATTTCAATCTGCAGTTGCTGTGCTGTGAGGTTGCAGCTGTACTTTTGCAGGCAGGCTCTAACCTACTTCAGGTATTGCAAGCACTGTCTGTAACCGAAGAGATGTGGCAGATACTCCAACTTCTGTGGGACAATTTTTTTGTGTTTACCCAGTACATACATATTTTGTTCTATTTGTGGGATCAAAAAGCCCAAAGACCACAGAAATTTTTGAGGTCAGTGAAGGCTGACAGAGGACAAGGAAATAGCTGGCAGAGGAGAAGGATGTGTGGAAAAAGCTAGCACTCATCTAGCTATAGTGGAGCTAGGGGTATTCTCCATGTCCTCCTCCTAGAACTCAGTGACAAACTGCTCCTTATTTTAAGACAGTTGGTGGCACTGTATGGAGTTACAGTCCAGGATGCAACTCATAAATACAACTTGAGGAATAATGTTGTCAAATTGCTTAAATATCTGAGAAGCCACAGACATTCATTAACAGCTCATTTTCAGGAGAGGAAAATTTAAGGTTTACTTTCAATGTTGTTTTGCAAAATTGTAAATGTTCCGTTAATAGAAAAACTTTAAAACACAAATGTTTAAATTTTGCACAGCACTAAATATCTACACCATTATTTGTATCTTGCCCTGTTTCTCCAGCTTCCTCCTTTTTTTTCCTTCTTTTTTTCCTTCATAATTAGAAAGGAAATGGATGCAAAAAATTAAAACAACAACATTCATGGAATGATTCTTTACCAAGTGAAGATACAAGGGAAACCATAATCATACACACTCAATTAGCAAAATTTCAGCAAGTGTTTGAAGAGATTAACATAGAGGATCATTTAATGTTGTTTCTGTAAAATGTTCTAGATGCAACTTCACAGAATTCCTACTATTTCAGTAGGAAAACGGTTGTTAGCTCCCCATGGAAGAAAAGTGTTGCATCAATAAGATAACAGAAAAAGTAAGCAATATTTAATCTGTCATGTAAAAAAAAAAAAGGAAATACAATCTGTTTACACAGGCATCTTCCTCAACTATATTTCTTTCCTGTGAAGTCTTCAAAAAGGTGGTTGTAAAGCAACACTGGGGTCCTCTCCAGAGCTGGCCATTTTGTGATTTGCAGTTAGACTTAAAGACAAAATTACCATATTTACAGTAGTGACTGCTTTCATTTTGATTAACAGTACTATTTTACTGTTCCTATCTTGAAACACACAGGTTTAGAGGTAAACCTGCAGATGTTAAACAAGGTTAAAAGAACTGTTTTGAAGTAAGTCCTGTCTGTCTTCGCAAATGTTTTGGAATTCAATACTCAGAAATGATTGGTCTGTGTACCTGGCACAAGGTTCTCTCCTCTCTTTCCTCCTGCCAAGTGTCTTTGTAAAGAGAAGTTAGATATACGTTCACTGGATTGTAAACCTACCTCGTTTTACCCATTGGTGGTAGATGATTCATTTTTAGGCAGAACAAGGTTTGGTTTTATCGTAGTGCTTCTGAAAGAGAACGTATTTAGATATTCATATTTTAGAATTGAAGTTAGTGTAGGTGAAGCTACACTAGAGGATTCTGGTTATTGGAGTGTGGGGGAGACACAGTGAAGGAGCTCTTTTTTTCCCCCAAGAACAGGGTGCATAGTTTATAGTTTACGCCTGAATGCTTAAAGGTAACTGTTTCATAGATTTATTGGACACACAGGAGCTAAGAGATCATGTTAAATGATGGATAAATTGGATGGATGTTCTTTATTAGTCTCTGTTTTGGCATTTGTTTCCGAAACGTTGGTACATTTTAACAGATGTACTAACTTTCCAGGTGTACCTCAAATTCTTCCTGCTCCCACAGAATTTTCTGGAGAAAGACAAATTTCTGTCTGGGAAGACAAATTTTATCTAACAGTTCCCACCTTTATCTCACCCATCCTTGGAAAGATGAGTGCAGAGCAGGCCTAAGGGAGAGGAAGAGTTGTTGATTTGAATAAACGCTAATAAAGTCATGCAATATGCATATGCAATATGCACGTTCTTACAGGTCAAGTAGTGAGGTAAGTCTCTGCTTTTTAGTCTCTTCCCACAAGAATGAAGCATTCAAAAAGAAACTTCCCTTTCAAACATGATATTTGCAACTTTAATTTACAAGTTCTACACTCCACTTACAAGGACTCTTCAATCTTAACCCAAATAGTGGACCTCACCCAAAATTTGCTTTCTTTTTGTATTTTGATGTTTCTACTCTTCCTCTCAAGAAAACCAATTACAAAAACAATACAACTGAAAAAAAACTTAAAATATTTAAGCTGGTTTTTTTTAAGATTAGTTGGTGTTTTTCTTTTTAAACATTCTCTTCCTTTTCGCTTTCTAAATATTGGAAGGAATGGTCCAAGAAAAACTTGTAAATGTCAAAATAGTAAAGAAAATAAATTGCATTTTTG
Organism: Pachyramphus minor; assembly: GCA_013397135.1. Taxonomy (NCBI): domain Eukaryota; kingdom Metazoa; phylum Chordata; class Aves; order Passeriformes; family Tyrannidae; genus Pachyramphus; species Pachyramphus minor. The sequence continues at coordinate 96,145 of VYXB01009283.1, read as the reverse complement.
AGAGTCAATCATTTATTCCAGCATGGCCTGCAGAATTGTAATTTAGGTCCACTAATACAAAGTGTGGATTTTTGGATTCAGATTAATATATGAAATAAAACAAAATAATATAAGTAACATGGTGTAGATGAGAGCAAAGTATTAAATGGACCAGTTCTTTGTGATTTACCTGTAATATAAGTGAGATTGCATCAAGTAGTGTCAGGGAAATGTATAAAACTCCTGTTAAGGCCTGAATAGCTAAGTTGTGTACTGCCTGAGGGTGAAAGCAAGCAAGAATGTAAAGCCTATCCCAGTGAGATAGAATGCTCTCCAGCTCTTTATTAGTTTTCTGCCTACAGGTTACAGTAATGTCTATGAGATGGGTAAAAACCTGAAAATCAGCTGGCAGGTATAACTGTAGCTTTGTGATACCCTTAGCTCAACTTGTCATGACTGACAAGACCAGCCCACAGGAATACCTGACCCAGGAGACCAGGGTAAAGGAATGTTAGCAGGTAGACGTTGCCTTGGTCAAGGAGGATTGGGTTACCTAGGCAAACTTGACATCCACAAGCCCATGGGCCTCAGTGGAATGCATCTACAAGTGTTGAGAAAGCTGGCAAATATAGTGAGGTTACTCACAATAATCTTTGAAAGGTCATGGGGATCAGGAGAAGTGCCTGAGGGCTGGAAAATGGCACGTGTCACTTCAGACTTCAGAAAGGGCAAGAAGGAGGACTAGTGGAACTACCAGCCAGTCAGCCTCACCTTACCTGGTTCCATGTGTTAGTTAGTCTATCTGGGATGGCATGCTAAGGAATCTTGTTACCGCTAGTACTTAAACAAGCTTTGATCTCCCAAAGTGATGTATCACAAGATATTTTTTTCTAAAGTAACCTGACTTATACCTGATCTAGTAAGAGGCATCCCTCCTCATGGCAGCAGGTAGGGGGTTAGAACTAGATGATCTTCAAGGTCCTTTTCAACCCAAAGCGTTCTATGATTCTTCTAGTGACACCAGCTTTCTTGTAATGACAATGACAGTCCCTCTGACTGTTCCAGCCGCAAAGGTTAAGATAAATGTCAAGATAAATGTCAACAGAGTTAAATATTTTGCTTGCTGGTTCATTTTCTGAGCAAAAGACCCACTGCACTGCAATATATATTTAAAGATGGGGTTTAGGGATGGACATGGCAGTTGTAGGTTAGCAGTTGGGCTCAATGATCTTAAAGGTTTTTTCCAACTCAAATGATTCTGTAATTCTATACATTTCTTGGGACCATAGTACAAAGCCAATTTCTTTTTTCAAGGTAATTGGATGGAGTAATGAAACTTTGAGATATATAACTTTCCTTCTTAGAGAACAGAATAAAAATAAAATGCGTATGTCTGACAATTAAGAAATTTAGTCTGAAATATAAATAATAGGAATATTTTAAATGTAAAATTATAGTCCAATGTTTTCATGTCAAAAAAAGTAGATACCTATTTGCTGTCAATGGAATTTCAGTGCATTTTATTGGGATGAAATGTAAAATCTTGGCCAACCTTCACAATAAAAATAAAATCAACTTGGGAGATCAAAAGTTTGACATATTATTTCATTTAATCTGTTACTATAATTGCTTTCAGAAGAAAACACCACCTCAAATGATGAAAATAGAAGGTGTCATTTATCAAAAGTTCAATCAAAATATTCATACATTTAAAACATTTTTGGTTTTAATTAAGAAATTTGGTGAAACTCAGTTTTCTGAGAAACACTTACTTTGACAAATCAGGATTATTAGACACCAAGACTTCTTGAAAATGCTTCAGCAGACTGAATAGTCTGTGAAGGCAGAAAAAAACAGTCCTTTTACAACTCTGAGATAAAATTTTTCCATTCTGTCAGTAAAGACTAATTTGAATATTCGCCTAGTCTTACCTTTTATAAGGAGGGATTATAATTAGTTATTCAGTATTTTCTGGTCTTCTTTCTCACACAATGACAAAAAGGAGAGCTGTTTTTTATTACTGGTTTCCATATGACATGCACAGCAAAGTGTTCATGTTTTTTATTTCCTCTCAGGATAGTCCACCATTTTCCAGTTCCTTTAGTTCTACTTACATCATATACAACATGGTTATATTTTCATTATTTGATGAATGTCTTTGGTTTTCTCCTGTTCTGAAATGACATAAATCGTAAACAAATGATCTCTCAAGCACAGCTGAGTAGCTCTGTCTCATTTTCTATAAATATATGCTTTTAGGCTTTTATATAATTTCTCTGAAACTTATATAAGTGTTTTGATTAAATCGCTACAGTTAAGTATGCTATTAAGATTTTTCTTTTTTCTGACTCCGTGTTCCTTTAAAAATGATAATGAGCTAGTAGCTATTTAAGTAACTGGATTTTCATGCAACTTTTTCTATTTATTACCCAAATAGTCCAGATTTTAAAAAATAATAAAATAAATAGATAATCATAGACAGGATGCCGCACAAGAACCTACAAAAATTAAAAGAAGGAGGTAAACAAATCTGCCTTTTAGACTGTTCCTTTTCTGTAGAGTTAACAAAAAGCAGACAGACTCCTAATTTAAAATGTAATACAGTCCAAATCTTCCCAGAATTCTGTAGAGAAGCTGTGGTTTTCTCAGGAAAATGAAAAATTACAAAAAATGTGTTTAAATTTATGAAAGCACACAAAGATTTTTAGAGGAAAAAAGATACTAACATTATTTACATTGTTATTTAACATTATGAATGAAATGGACTTTGTGTGAGTCTCAGGTCCCAGATTATAGTCCATTTAGTTTAACTGGTGGATGGTGGATAAACATCATTAGCTCAATAGAATTATGAACACATTGGTTTATTCCTTGTTGACATATATGGACATCCTTTCCCCCTTGATGTGCTTTCAGAGTTTTTGTGCTGAAGGTCCCCTTTCAACCATACTTTGACTAAAATCATCTTCTGAAGTCATTAACAGTTGACCAGGTGAAAAATCAAGTATCTCTTAGCTTTTTGCAAGTATAGAAACTTTAAATACCAGATGTTGAATTAAATGGTGCTCTCAAAATAATTATGGAAAACAATACCAAGCAGTCTTTTTGTTCTTTATTTTCCCCATTCTTCTTTTCTCTTTCATGTTTTGTACAAGCTCTCATTAAATATCCCTTTCTAAGACAACATAGGGCATGAGATATCAATTTTTGTTAAATTAGAGTTCATGGTTTCCTTTTATATTTTTATATATATAATATTTTATATATATTATATTTTATATTTTTATATTAATAAATCTTCACACAGCATGATATTGTATTCAACATTAGATTAATTTACATTATACAGAAATTTCTATTTTTAAGTACGTTTTCAGTACAGTAAGTGAAATATTAGTTCTCCCACTTTACAAACTTTATCTACATTAAAATTAATTGCCACTAATAAAGTCCAGAATTCCATGTTAGATTGTTCATCTCCACTCAGACCACAAGGGTATAAAGGTACAGCATTGGTCAGGGGATCACCAATAACCCCATGAGAGACTTGAGCCTCCCACTCAGCCCTTCAAATTGATGTCCTGGGAAATCCATGGTCTAGGGTGAAATCCATTGTGATGAGTCAAGAGGTTGGCTGATTCTCCTTACTGTCTAATGCCACATATACCCATACATGGGACTCACGAGCTCCCCAGTGCAGGGACATGAGAGCTCCTGGAGTGAGTCCAGTGGAGGGTGAAAAAGAGGATTAGGGGACTGGAGCATTTTTCTTACAAGGGAAGGCTGAGGGAGTTGGACCTGTTCGATCTTGAAAAGAGATGACTGAGAGAGGACCTCATTAATGTATATAAGTACCTGAAGGGAGGATGTCAAGAGGATGGAGCCAGGCACTTCTCATTGGCGCCAAGCAATAGGACAAGAGGCAATGAGTAGAAAATGATGCACAGGAAGTTCCACCTGAACATGAAGAATTTCTTTACTGTGCAAGTGACCTCTCACTACAACAGATTGCCCAGAGATGTTTTGGAGTGTCCCTCACTGGAGATATCCAAGAACCATCTGCATGCTATCCTGTTCAATGTGCTCTAGGATGACCCTACTTGAGCAGGGAGATTGGACCAGATGACCCACTGTGGTCCCTTCCAATCTTACCTATTCTGTGATTCTGTGATTACAGGTGCAGAAGAGAATCTTGGATTGTACAAGGCTTGTTATGGCATGTTTGGGGGAGGAACTAAGGGTGGGGAAAGGGAAGGATCGAGGTAGTTTATGAAGAAACAAACAAGGATGGGCAAATAAGTGAGGGGCTTAAAGGGGACAGTTGCAAGTAAACCAGACCTGGTCAGGACACTTGTCTGACCATGTGCTTGTACAGACCTGTGGCTGTCCTGTCCTAACAAATTCTGTTTTTATTTTCCAGAGAAGAACTCTGCATTCTGCATGCATGAATGAGATTTGAGAGACAGATAATGAAGAAGCCATAAGTCTGTGCTGGATACTGGAGAGACCAGAGAACCTGAGATTTGGCTACTGCAGGGACCAAGAGATCCAAGTTAATGACTAATGAGATGGTGCGTCTGGGTCGGATGGTTGAGACCCACTCATTTGGTTGAGTATGTCTATGTGTGAGCAACTGGGTATGGAAAGTTCCAAGGCTCAGGAGCTGGGTAAACTGAGTCTGAGGCCAGTGCTATGTCTTACTACGTGGTTTCTGTGAAAGAACAATCCAATCTTACCTATTCCAGTTTTGCAATCTGTGAAGGATATTTCATCCACAGTTTTACCATTGTGCCATTTACTCAAGTACTGCTAAAGTTATGAAACACAAAACTTGCCTACTCTGTTTTGTTTCATAGTCTTACATCTTAAAGCCATTTCTTAATTTTATCAACATTTCTAAATGTATTAAAGTGCCTGCATTTCTTTCCTTTTCCTTAGTTTATATTAGAGTTGAATGGAATATGCCAATCTGCTCTCACAGCAGGTGTTTCTCAGTTGCACTGTACTTTTCTGCTCTGCACTTACTCTCTCTTTTTCTTTTTCCAATTGCTGTGAATCCAAGGCACCCAAGCCTTTGCTACACACCTCCCTTTTGAAGCTCTGTAGGGCTGTTCTGCTTTTACATTCAGCCTTCCAACCAACCTAATTCTTGATCGCACCTCTTTGTTTTATCAGCTGCCTAGTGCAACTTTCATCTGCTCTTCAGTTGTCACATACACCCTACTGAATAGTTTTCCCAAAGTCAAATTGCCTGTAGTTGATCATTTTTCTTGTAGCTATTTTGAGCTCAATCATTTAGAGAACCGTTCCCTCAGCTTGCCAACCCTGTCAATGAATGCAGTGTTCTCTTATGAACTGCTCTTAGAGGTAGAGCTATTCCTCAGAAGTTTCACCTAAGAGTGTCTTTCTATGGAGTTATTTTTTCCACATCCTGACATCAAAAATGTCAGGTAACCTGTCTAGAATTTGTTTTCTATGGATTTCCTCAAATATTCCTTGTTTGGGTCTTGGCTTTACATCCATTTCAGGAACTGCAAGGAAAAATTTCTTTATTTGCCAGTCTCATTCTTTGCAGTGTATTTAGTATTTAATTCCATACGCTCAACAGCTCTGGTGTCAGTCTGAGTATCAGACATTCCACCATTGCCTGTCTTGTACTAGACCGATAGCAGGAATGGGGACTCAGAGGAAAAGGTAAAGTAAACAGAACCTGATTAAGACCCTTTTAAAGCATGTGCTAATCTCAGTCCAGCTAAGAAAGAAACTATCTTTGATTTAACTCCTTCACTCTTTTTTAAAGGCATCAGTCATTACTTACCTCATCATTCATGACACTATACAAATAGTACATAGCTGACAGTCTGGACGCATTTATCAGATAATTATAATCTAAATATTTGTTCTCAAGTCTTACTCATTTTCCAGTACTATTGAAAATGTCATGATTTTTGATCTGCTTATGTGAGGTAGTTAGGGAAAGGAAACTTCCAACTCTTACATCCCAACATACATGTTTTAGTCATATTGTTTCATTTACAGGAAATTTAAAGCTCCATAAACTGTACAGACTTTCAGGTTCTAGAAAGTTATTTGGGAAATTAAAGTTTTATATGGCTAGAGATTTTGTGTGATTAGCACACCATGATCATCTTATTTCATGATCTTTCAAGAATATTCTAGTGAAAATACAAAAGCAAAGTATGTGTACATTACAAGGTGTTTTTTTTTTCTATTCCATGTCTTGGCTGTTTGAATTTTATTTGCATATGCTGCCATTTAAATTAAATGTATCCTGATATCTCTGTGAGGAAAAAGTAGTCTTACATTTAGTTAACAAAATGTAACTCTGACTGTAACACTACACATTTGCTGTCAGTTCAGTATTAGGTGAAGTCAAATGTCTGACTGTATATACCTCCTTACCTGATCACTTCTTACTAATATAGCACCCTGTTATCACCTCTCAGAATTCTATTGAACATGCCTGTATATGTTCATACCAAGACCTTGTGAGCTGGTGAAAATTAAAGGCTGGATTTCTTTCTCCCGGTGTAATGTAATTTTCCCTGATTTGAACGAATATCTTTCGATTACTAAAAATGCACATTTACTCTTTCCAAAACTTTACTGGGAAAGGGAAAATAAAGGGGGACATAATAACTTTGGAGATTTTAACAAACATGAAGCTGACATTTGCATACACTAGCAAGCTCCAAGGAGAGATGAACTATTTTACCAGCCTACATATAGTTCAAGATTTGCACTGGGGAAATAGGGAATTCTAGGACCTGTAGTAGGTCTGAGAAGGTATGAGTGCAGCTGACAGTACTATAAATCGCACCTGCCAGCTAACTTCAGTGAATATTCTCTCAGTAATGACACTGCTTACCTCCCTTTTTCCCTGGTTAAACAATCTTTATTGCTCTACTCTCCAGTTTCCATCTAGCAAGCTCTCCCTCATGAATAATTATTCTTTTTGAGATTATATAACTGCACTAAATTCAGTCTCCCTTTTATTTTACCTTTACTTCAGTGCCCCCCCTTGCTGTCTCCTCTTTCTCTCTTTCACCCTCCTCTTTCTATACTTTGTCTTTTGCTCCTGTTCTAGTCTCATCATCCTGTTATCTCTATGTGTCTTTGCTAGGAACATAAATAGTGTAATTTATCTTCTGAGAGTCTGACAGGATATCCCATCATTTTGTCATGGATTTCAGGTGGAAGAGGATACACAAATGAGATTTTTTAAAAATTATGCAAAAAAATATTTCTGTCAAAGACCTGTGATCCCTGTCCTCTAAATTATTATGTGTGTGGTTTGGTGCTGTTTAAGCAACAGTGACGGTATTTGTAAATGGAAAAAGCAATAGTCAACCTCATTAAAGGTGTCAATTTCTGCAACAATCACATCAAATGAGGATGTTATTTGTAGGATGGTCTGCAAGCAATGAACTCAAGTAGGACAGAACACTGCAGAAATTTTAAACTTCTGTGGTTTCAATTAAATGATAATATGGTTTATTTAGCAAAAAAGGGGGAACACAAACTGTCATTAATTTTCCCCTTAAGAACATTTTTCAAGTTGTGGTTTGAAATAGGTAAAACCTAGGAAGTCATATTACATTTCCAGAAACCTTTTTTTCAGTCAAGCCAGTCAAAATTGCCATGAAACTTAAAATTGAATTATACTTTTTCCCACCATTTATTTAACATTTTGAAAGTCTGTGTTAGATTTATTTTGAAGGAAAACTGAAGTCACCTTCACTTTTACATGGTTTTTCCATCTCATGAGTCAAGACTAGTTCAGGTTACAAACTGAACAAGCTTTATGGTTTGATTAATTCATATTTCCTTGATCACTCTAAAAACCTTTCACACTATTCATAAGATTCAATCAATAAGACTTAACAGTATGGATATTGTTTGTCAGATTACATTGATAAATCAGCCTGCACTTTACGTTATCTGCTTAATGGTATCATGGGCTTACATTCACACCCATTAGCACAAATTAAAATCATAATTTGCTAGCTATTCATCAAAAATTTGCCAGTTACTTGTCAAAACTATTGTGCATGTTTGGTTTAATTTGCTGTATTTGTCTGTCTAGTTTAAATAAAGCCATAAGTCAAAGACACTTTTCACTGCCTTAAAGAAAAATTGTGTATGACTTAATAAAAGGCAAATACTTTTGATGATATTCAGAAAAGAAATTATCTGCACCATTGAACAAGAGCAGAGTGTGCAGAGTACGTGGCATTTCAACAGAGAATTGCCAACTGCTTCCACTTATGCAACAACATTTCCAACTCCTCATACAGGCTAGCCTACAACTACTTCTTCCAAATACCTCCCTGATACACACAACCCTACCAAAGGACATGTGAAAAGTGACACATGTTGAATCTCATTCACAAAAGGCCTCCACACTTGTGCTGGAACACCTCACTGAACGTGGGTTTTCATTTTAAACACTTGTTCTGTTCTCCAAGGAATCCTGCTGTTATATTTCAGGCCTGGTTTATAACTCTGTAGTAATAATCAAAATTATTGCTTAAGTCTCAGAGTTCAAAGCATTTGTTAAATGTAGTTGTTGGTGCACGACTGCATGAAAACTGGATTCTTCATGTCATATTTCAGGTAGAGAATCTAAAAACCTATTCCAGTAACAGTCCTAATGCCAACACACACATGATAAAACCTTTCTGCTTACTACTAACATCAGTGGTTTTAGAGACTGATCTTTCTCCCACTGAATTATTGAATAAATTTTTTTTTTTGCTTCAGTGATCCATAGTGATCCCAGTTCCTAAATAAAAAATTTACCTCTCTGGACTTAAATAGGAAGAAGAGAGTGATAATAATAGAGTGAGAGAGTAAGCAAGAGATGGAGAAATTACCTGCTTTTGTAATTTGTGGACCAACAAACAAGAGGCTAGTACAAGGAGCATGACAGAGGAAATGTCATTAAAAATTCAGAGGAAAATGTTTAGATCCCAGCTTTATTTTATTCTTTATTTGTGTTTAAACTTTGGAAAATATTGAGCCTTGGGTCCTTCTCTGAACTTCCATGTCCCAGTGTGGTGTTAGGAATGTAAATTCCACTAAGGCTGGACAGGATCATGTGGGAACCAGTAAGGACAAATTCCATCCTTATAAATACAATCACACTTGAAATCAATTAGTTATAAACAATCAATCCCTGGCAAACCACCAAAAATGCAAACAGTGGGCCAAAGATATTTTTTCCTTAGATCCATCATGAAAGTAAGTAAGTGGTGATTACCTCTTAGTGTATAAATAACCATTTGCATATTTAGAAATCTTTATGAGCACATAGAAAGGATTAAAGCCAGTCGAGAAGCAGCAAAGAACAGTGGTACTGAGGGAGCAAATGATGGGTCCAAGTAATTGCCTAAATCCTCATTTCTTACAAGGGAATTGAACTGTGCCTAAAATGTGGTCTTCTTGGTAATACTGTTAACTTAGTATTTCTGTTCAGTGGATAGACACAGTCCTCTTCAAATGGCAATGTACTCTGTCTTGAGACAGAAGCCAAGCATCTGTGTGCTGAGCTATCCTGTGGGCATGCTTGTCTCTGCATTCACAACAGGCAGAGCTTAGGCAACCATCTAAGAGTGCCTGCCCTAGCTTTTAGATGGCTTGTGTTTAATGAGATGAACCTCAACCCTAATCATCATCGTGCAAGATTCCAAAAGCACAAAAGGTTGTTGAGCTGTTTATTTAAAGTCTCATTTGAACCCTTTACTACCAATACCTTGTTGTTCAGCACCTGACTATCAAACTGTAAAGCTGACTCTAAGATCACTGCAGCTGATGTTAATCAGATATTTTATGATTATGTCTTGGCTATTTGACTAGTATAGTGAATGAAACACATGGTATGGCACAAAACAAAAACTGTAATACTCATCTTAAAGTTTTGCTGAAAATTTGGAATTTTTCTTAGGTTCATGAACCTTTTCAAGCAAACCTGAACAAAGAGATGGCTCAGGTTCAAGTAGCGCACAGCCAGTGCTGTAAGTGGGAACACAGTGTTGCATAACAACATGGAAGATGACATGGTTTATACCACTGCTTTTGAGTAAGACTTGTATTTAACTTCAACAGTTTATTTTGGACTGTTTAATAAACTTTGGACAGTTTATTAATATCAATGTCTGACAACAGAGACAACAGAGACTCTTAAGCAAAACTTTTCCCATCCCTATCTCCTCTAAAAGAAAAATTTAGAGAACCAAAATATAAAACATAAGGCAAGAAATATTGGCTTTATTTTCACATGAAAAAAATATCCTATTTAGAGCTGCTACTCCTTCTTTTGCATTCTAACCTATGTCTTTTGTACTCAAACTAAAATGATGAAAAGCTATATTTATGTTTTATGGTTCTTTAGTCTAGAACATTGTGCATTACTACCAGAAAGTCAGAAAACACAGAGTTGAAAATCATCCTCGTGGTCCAGAAAATTGGTACAACAGTAGGAGGGGAAGTAGAGGGGGTGTAGATTTTGTGTCAGACCTTTAGGTATTTAGCAGCCAAGGAAAAAGCGTTAGATACACAGCTGGAAATCGCAGACAGGAACCAGTTTAATTCTGTGGGTTTTTAACAAGTAGAATAAGGGCTTTACATTTGACATCCCTGCTGAGGTCTAGCATTGCAGAGGTACCAGACAAAGGCAGACTATGAACTATTGTAAGCTGAAGTACCTCAGTGTCAAAGTCGGTGTTTTAAAGTTGATAGGTAGAAGCAGTATATCCTACTCATACGAATGTCGGGTTACTCCGGTGTAGCTCACTCATATCATATTGCTAGTGCAGCGTCACTCAGAGTACTGCTCCGGACCCCACATTTAAGATGGATGTGAAGGTCCTTGAATGTGTCCAGAGCAGGCAACAAAGTTGGTGAAAAAGCTGGAAGGCATGTCCTGTGAGGAGCAGCTGAGGACATGGTGTTTGCCTAACTTGGACGAAAGGAGATTGATGACCATCCTCATGGCTTTCTACAGGTTCCTGAGAGGGACATGCTCAGCTCTTCTCCCTACTAGTCCCTACCCAGTGACAGGAGAAGTGGGAGTGGTTGAAAGCTGCACCAGTGGAGGTTTAGATTGGACATTAGGAAGCATCTCCTTACAGAGATTGTGATCAAACACTGGAACAGCCTTTCTAGAGAGGTGATCAATGTCCCAAGCCTGTCAGTGTTTAAGAGACATTTGAACAATGCCCTTAACATGTTTTAACTTCTGTTGAGTCCTGACTTAATCATTGTAGGTCCCTTCTAACTGAAATATCTTATCCTATCCTATCCTATCCTATCCTATCCTATCCTATCCTATCCTATCCTATCCTATCCTATCCTATCCTATCCTAATGAACTGAGATAGGGAAACAGTTGATTTAGGTCATAGACATACCATTACGTTAATTCAATTTTATTTTTAAAAGCAGTTGAATGGGATTCACTATTGTAAGTGAAAATGGTATTCCCTATAAAAGTGATGAGTTGTATTTTTCCTGTCTTCATATAAAACCTTTGTATTTGTTCACTCTTCCAACTTGATTGCCCTTGTGTAAAAGTAGTCAAATATGCTTTATAGTTTGTATGAGCAAAAAAAAAAGTATCAAGACTGATGAACTGAGAAGTGTTCAATTATTTCAAATTAAAATCTTTGTTCTGAGTGTTGTGTAGATTGGCAAGATGTACACCCCTCCATCTGAACTTAGACTCTGTTGACTAGCTCTTGCAGATCCCAAAACTAACCATGACATGAACATTTGATGTTATCTTTAGAGATAAGCTCATAAATGCCCTGCATTGTCACCTAATTAATATCTTTTTTATTGTTGTTTATATAAATGCTAAGAAATACTTTCCTTCTGTTGAACATATCTCAAAGATAATTCATAACATTTTCTTCCTACTCAATTTGTTTTAAGTTGAAATAGCAGATATAAAGTGACAAAAAATCATAACAGTAAGCTTTGCTTATATCTGTCATAAGAACACTGACAATAAGAAAACTATTATAATAATTATAGAAGGATCATAAATCAAGCGAAAGGTAAAAGAAAAATTGTGGGTTTTTTTTCTCCTTCTACTGCATTATTAGTTTCATTTTACCCAGGGACACAGCCAAGTTGTCTCATCTGGCACATTAGAGTATTTTGTGTAGCCATCCACTTGGTCTCTGAGGAAAAAGAGGATCAGATAATTTTCCATACTTGGATAAAGCTATCTGTGATAACATAGCTAGGATGGAAGTTGCCTAGCATTTTTTCTATGAGTCTGAGATATATATATATATATATATAGTGAATGCATGACAAGAGGAATGAAATAGGTATCACTTATATCAGCTGCCCTTAGGAAAAAAAAAAAAAAAAGACGGTAATCTGGTGTTCCTGGGGTTAAGAAGATACTTCCACTTCTGTCAAATATAGTGTCATGTAATAATTTATATTAAAATGTGACCTTGCTCCAACTTTTTGCTCTGTAAGATGGGTTTTTGGCTCTGCATTACTGCATCCCAGTCGTCTTCCAGCACAAACACTTTGCAAGTAAAAATATTTTTTCCAGTTGCTAGGATGGCAAACAGTACAGAAACTGAAAACACAGGCCATTGCAGACATACTGTGGCTAACATGACGAAGATTCACTTTATTTCCTTTTTCCAAAGCTTCTTACCTCCTGCTTAAGAGTTCGCTTGTGGCCACTTATCACCAGATTCTACAGTTCTGAAAAGGTAATTATGATAAAACTTGGTCAAAACATACTGAAATGAGGAACATAAGATGAAATATCAGTACAAAATAAATATAAATGGCCACTTAAAGAGTTGCCTTTGACAAAAATCCATTCTGTCCTTTTTAGACATGCAGCAGAATTAGCAAGATCTCACGTAATTCTCAGAAGCATAACATTTCAATGGAAGAAATGTGGTGACAAAAACATTTCCTATTCACACTGACAGCAAATATTTCTAGTTCACGGGCTGCAATATAAAAAGAAAATTTCAGCTTTGGATCAAGCATCAGAGATTATGGCATGTGTTCCCAAGAGATAGTCTCTCCTAATTGTTATGTATCTTAAAAGAAAATATAGAAATCCCATAGGATTCAAAAGCTTTACTGGAAACAGTCACACCAGAACAGTAGAGCAATTGTGGAGACATATTATCAGGAGTAGACAGTGGAACATAACACCACTTTCTATAACACTTTTCAACAAGGCCCATAGACTGATAGAGGATAACTGGTCCACTTCCTAAAATGTCTCTGTTTTCTGCATGGGTCTTTCCTGTTAGCCTTGTTTAAGGCTGAAGTTAAGAAGCAACATGGTTTTCACAATCAAAAAATGTGGTGAAAGGCAGGTTTGTATTTTATTGTTTTCCCAGATGCAGCCAGTACTGCCATAAAGATGGCCCAATATCAGCTAGATATTTCTATCCAAATAACCAACTGTTTGTTCCATCTGAAACCAGACAACACTGAAGACATTCTCCAGTGACAAAAGACACAATATTCAAGAAGGTTCCTGCAAAACATCTTGTTCCAGCTTAAAGCATCAATAGGTCATTGCCAATGCAGAGAACGGGATTGCTTTAAATTGGAGGTGACAAAAAGCCCACAGATCTATCTTGTCAGATCATTTTACAAGAGTATATTTTTTTTCTGTTCAAGAAGAATACAAAATGAAAATTGAAATTTCAATAGCACTGACCATGATATATGTCCTATTCCATAAGTACCTCCTCACCTTCTGAATGATTCAAGGTTTACTGAGCCTTACCCGAAGGGTAAATTCGTATATTTGTTCTTTTTTAAGCTCATTAGGAAAAGGAAGTAAAAACTAATTCATTTTACTGAAGTAAGACAAGTTGATTTCCATTAATAGAACAAACTTCATTTCAGGAATAACCTGAGATAATTAAATGATGATATGAAAATATTTGCTTAACCTTCTTTGAATCTGTTTTCTCTTGACCTCTAAACCATTCCAGCAGACTGTGCATGGCAGTCCCATCAGAAAATCAACTTTTTTTTTTTTTAAGAGCCAAAGGAATGTAACACAAAAATGCAAATAACCAAGACAAAACATGGCTTGGTACAGTATTTTAATAACAAGACATTCCAGTGATGAGAAGGAGGAAATCACTAGTTGATAGTGTTATTTTTGTTTGCTCAGCAAAGGAGTTAAGATGTGAACAAGAAGTCATAGTCAAAGCACGGAAGCAAACAAGAAATTTCACTAAGTAATTAAACAACTCAGATGACTCTGGAGTTTGGATCTTCTAGGAGAAGAGCTTTCGCACTTCCAAGGAAGGCATCTGTTCGTTAAGAATAACAGAGATTCATCAGTTATGATTTTTATTGTGCATTGTTTAATTACAATTTTTTCCTCTGGCTTATATTTTGGAAGCCACTATTAATGGGCAAATCAGAATTAAAATAGAAGTTCTCCAAGAATACTAATGAAAAACTTAGGAAAAGAAATGTAGTCTAAGACTGCGTGCAACAGAATTTTAATCTTCAGTAACACTGAAGACATAATTCTGAAATGACTTTATTTAATAAATGAAGGACAAAGCCAGCCCTTTTTTGATTTAGGTACTAAATGCCCAGCTATACTCTAAAAAGGAACCCTGATGTCTACTTTACAGTCCTTCTTGCCTCTCAGAGCAGCTAAACTCATGATATACTTTTTTCATTGAAGTCTGAAGACTGCCCCCCCAGGTTAAACATCTTTCCTTTCTCATGTTTAGGAAAGTTTTGGTTTATGGAATAAATGGCTTGGGTGCCTCTACAGTCTAAGTTTAGGTATGTCTCTAATAGATCTCTAAGAAGCCTGGTAAGTTAGTTCTGATCACAGCCAACATTTGTTTTCTGTTCAATTTTTAAGCTAAATAAAGCACTTAAGACATATTCACTTCTTCTCATCCTGGGGACCTTCAATAGTTTTCCACAGGGCATTCTAGAAACAGTCCTCTCTGCTTATATTAAAGCAGGGCCATACTCCAATCACACACATGAGTGCCATATGTGACAAAGATTCTTAGTTTAACAAAGTGATCGGGAATGCCCTTTCTAACTCTGAATAATGTTTAGAAGAACATGTAGTGTTCAGAAATAAAAGCAAATGTGCTCAAGGAATCTGCTAATAGTTCAAGACTATCAGTCCATCGGAGGTTTGTTCAATGCTTCACAACTTAGATTCCCAGCATCTACAGGAGAGTAAGATTTTTTGGTATTATCTCTAACAAATATTTAAATGATGCTTCACTGAATCTGAATACCTTTTGTATGGAGACAACAGATCAACAAGTCCAAGGTGCAAAACAGCTAACATGGAAAAGTGGTGTAATGGAGCTTCAGAGAAAAGTGAAGGGATTGGTAAAGAGAGATGCTTATAAAGCAACTGTGAAAGGGACAGAAATCAACAAGATGAAAAGGTGAACAGGAGCTGGGGAAGGTCAAAAAGACAAAATTTTATCATATCTGCTGTAACCACCACAGACATGAAGCAACTGGTAAATGAGATAACGTCAAACTATTTAGATTATATGTGACTTACAATCCACTGCAATAACCAGTATGATGTGAGCTAGTTCATCATTTCACATGTAGTTTTAGGAACTTACTTACTGCTAACCTTCAGTATTTACCTGAGCTTTGTCAGTGAAGGCCTTGGATATCTGTATATTATGTTGTAAATACACTAATGGAGCTAATAATGAACTGCACATCCTTGTAAGTTTTTTCTCAGAATGGGCTGATAATTTCTTTTTTAACTGTGTTATGTACAAACAATTCATCAGAAATCAAAGTACAAACCTATGGAGTCATAAAGTGAACATACTTTCAAAATGTCAAGGATTAATGCCAACAAGGAGATTCTTTACTAATAGGTGTCTCAAAACCAGACTGGAATGCAAAATACTTTCCAGAAGACTTACAGATTGAAAGGCAAAGTGCCAGCATGAAAATCAAGTCCATACTGGTTTTTAACATAGATCCTCATCATTCCCCCTCCCACTCTTTCCTCTGATGTGCTCAGATCTTCCCAGAAGGGAAGACAATTTAAAAAAGCAATATAAAACTGCATATAGACAAATATCTCTATTTGTCCTGACTTGCAGAAACAAACCCCAAAACTCCCAAAGAGTGTTGAAGCAGGTATATTTATTCACAGTGCCTGGTGCATAAGGGATAATTCCGCCAATCGTGCACACCTATTGCCTTTGTTCAGCTCTTTTTATGTGATAAATTATTATATATGCATTAGCTGTGTTACATATGCATTGAAAGTGGGAGGGGACATCATTAACATACACCACTCCTATAACTCTGCCCCAGAAAGCCCCCTTGGGGTCTTCTTTTGGGGTCTTTGGGGGTCTTTGGATGAAGTAAGAAGTCTTCCTCAGGCTTGAACTTTTCTACTTTGCGAAGAAGTGCTGAGCTGGCATTGTCCAATTACCTCAAAACCAATATCATCTGTAGGAGCCCTTCTTTATCAATCTTCAAGTTCTCTCCTCTTAAACCTCAAAGCTCTTTATCGAACTTCCAAGGTCTTCTGTTCTTGCTAAAGTCCTCATTATAAAATTAACCATATCCTGTCTGTAAATTAGTATAAGCAAGCAAGGCCCTATCCTAATTCTATCTAAAAATCAGCTACTAAGCAGCTAAGGCTACAATCCTTTGTCATCACTTTATATTTTGATCACCCCTTATCAGTCCTGAACACATGAGATCACATACCATTGGTACTGTATCAGCAGCCCTTAGAGATCCAGTATTAAAACTTCCCATTCAGACAATCAAGGTAAGCATAAACAAACAGAGTAACCTAAGCCTGTTGTTGAAGAAGTAGATTTTAGATTGTTTGTATGCAGTGTGAAAAATTACTATTTAGAATTCTGGACAATATTCCCAGTTAGGTAAAAAGAGTAGAGATTTTAGTTCCAGAAAGCTACTAGAATATCTCAGCTCATTGCTGAGGCAACACATGCTTCTGTTCCCCCTTCCTTCTCCTCCCCTACCCTAGGGAGGTCCTGGACTTTCTACCACGCATAGCCATCAAGGACCAGTAAGTTTCAATTCAGCCCTCTGTTTAAAGTGAAGGTTTGTGTGGAAGGGTGTAACTGATGGCAGAATTAAGGTGCTTCTTGCTGGAGAAGATTACTAGTAGATTAACCAACATCACTGGTGCCAGTCATAGCCCACAGAGGCAACACATGCTTGGTAGGAGGCAGTCATGGAGAGGTTTTACACACTGATTCCTGACTTTATCCTTGTGTGTTACGCCTGTGTGACTGTTGACATTTATATAGACACATATGGAAAGATACAATGACACTGAGCAGCACCAAAATGGATTTTTTTGGGGTCAATCTGGTCTAGTGGAAGGTGTCCCTGCCCATGGAAGTGGGATTGGAACTGGATGATCTTTAAGGTCTCTTCCAACACAAACAATCCTATGATTCTATGAATATGCTTGTTCTCTTTGGAACTGACACTTACTCTCAAACAGTCTCAGTTTCAGCCATAGTGACCCTGGCTTGGTTAGGGCATTCCAGGCAGGGCACCTGTAAAGTGTGTGTGTCTTCCTGATGTCTTTTTCAAATTCATTTTTGTTTTCTGATTAGTCTGAGATAGTGTCTTTTCAGATTAAAATAGCAACTAAAGCCTGTTTTACCTATATTTAGACTTATATATCTGACCACTTATTCCTCTGCATTTCTGGAGGGTTTTTTAACTGGTTTACTTTGGAGGACTGAGAACAGGTAATCTATCTGGAATCAGGAAATTATCATCTCTAAAGGTTACAGGAAGCATACTTATAAAACTATTTCCCCTGAACTGACAAAAAAAAAAATCTAAGTATTTTTTTCTTTACAAATAGATCCAAATGCATAAATTTCCATTGTCTGTTCCTGTAACTTTGTGTCTCGCTGGTTGTGCAATGATTTGTAAGCAGTTTTTTAATGTAACCTTACATAAAATCACACAAAATTTTTTTATTTTATTTTATATATCAGGAAAAACACTTCCAAAAAAGGGTTATAGTTGCAAATTTGAACATAAAAATTTTAAAAATGCTGAAGTTAAATTTTCTCAATCAATTTATTTCTGTCATATATGTATGGAGTATCTTCTGTTTAGTCTTAAAGTAATGGTTTCAGTGGACACGTATCATTTCCAGTTTACCTCTATCCCTAGGCTATAGCTTTTATAATCTTTACCTGACACCTGCTTCAAACTTAATCAATTAGTATTCATATAACTATATGAACATTGTTTATTTTTCTAAACTTTTGTCCAAAGTGTTTAAATTGCTTTCAGGCTTTCAGGCTTTTTTCAGTGCTGGAATGTTTGGTGTTTTTTTTTTCTAGATTAGTTAAGAAACACCAAGCACACTTTTGTTGTCCTTCCTTCCATTTCTCTGCTCCAGGATAGAAATAGAAGCACAGAATAGGTCCTTCTAATAGGCCTAAGCTGACAGCCCACCCAGCTGACAGGCTATCCAGCTCAACTCCTTACACTATAGTTTAACAGGTTAAGTATTCCTTTCATTCATGATGAAAGCCATTAATAAATAGCAAGAAATAAAGAAAGGGTTTCTGAACCAATTGTTCAATCCCTGCAAATAAGCCTAGCATTCAGCTGGCTGTGGGCTGTGTTTATTAGGAACTCCTCTGCACACTCCAACTGGCAACTGTCCTTCTGTCTGAGAACCACTTTTCTCCAAGGAGGATGGCATGTCTTCACTTCCAAAAGCAGCTTCCAACCTGTAGGGGTTCTGCGTTCCCACAGGTCTAATTAAACTCCCTTATTTTTCCATATGCTATAGATGAGGTGCTGGAGGCACAGTCCTGAAGGTTGAACTCACTCTCAGGAGAACTTACTCTTGACTAACTCGACTGCAGTCTTGGATGAAGTCTAATGTGAGAAATAAACTGTTCAGAGTTTTGTATGGGTTTTCCCTGCTGGGCTTAGGGAGACCCTGGACTTTGAAAGGTTGCTGCCACAGCTTGCCACAATCGTTAACATGCCAGAAGCAATTACAGAATCTGTTAAAAAAAAAAAAAAAGAAAAAAAACCCTGAATGTTCTCAAATTCTGAGCATTTCTTCTATGTCTTCAGTAACCTCAACTATTCTTTTGTGTTAGAGTAGCTCTTTCCATTCTTTCCTTACCTGTACCTAACACAGACCACAATCCAGAATTTTCCTAAGGAACTTCCAGTCTAACCTTTTTCTATAAAATCTGTAATTTATTTATTCCTCTCCCAAGGCCTCATTTCCTCCCCTTTCCCACTACTGCATTGTGCAAAAGATGATGTAACATGTCTATTCTTAACCTCAACTATGTCTGTGACACAGTTCTTTTTTCGTGCTAGGGGGCCTAGCTATGTACGTTAGGTTTTTCCAGATGTAAGTCTCTTTCTTTTCCTTCTTCTGCCCCTCTGTATTTTCTCAGAAACTAGGAATGTGACCTAAATGCATTTTTTTTTTGTCCTTACTGAACTGTTGCCACATTCAACTATTTGGTATTAAAGACCTTACAGTAAAGCCGCAGGAGCTCACTGAAAAATAGTCTCCACAGTGCTTTGTTCAGTACAAATGCAGCTCCTTCTCTAACAGTCTTTAACTGCTGAAAAGACAAGAGACAGGGTAAGAAAAAGGACAGAACATGCAGAAGACTGAGCCCAGTGATGGTGTGCAAGCAACGGCATTAGTTCATTTTCTTTGTTAAATTCATGTGTGTCTTCATTAGAAAGCTAGTCAGCAAGAAAAAGGAAGGCAAGGCAAGGCAAGGCAAGACAAAGCAAGGAAGAGAAATCTTCAGGTGAAAAGCATATGTTGGGGATTTCATTCTGAGGAATTTGAAGAGATTACACAGATACTGAATCTCAGTATACAGTACAACAGTTCCTTTCGAGACTAAAAATAACTTCTGAACTGTAGTTTGCAGTTTCAGACATATATGCTTAAGCTGGTTCCATGCTGATGTAATGGTACTAATCTTTTCTCGAGAGGCAGTTGATCCACAAGGGATACAAAGATCAGCTGAAATTTGCATTAGGAACTTTGTATACTTACAAATTGCAGTCTGCCTTATAGCAACAGTGCTAATGTCCAGTACCTGGTGGTAACAGAAGTTGTTTAGGAGATGATAATGGTTGCAAAGGGACTGTGAAGTAGCTGTAATAGCACCATTTGATAGTAAATCAAGCATACTAGTTTCACACACTTAACTGAAGTTTCTGGAAGTTTTTTTTGTGACTTTCTTCACAAAAGTGTATAGCAAATGGTTTATGACTGAGTACAACTAAGTATTACCTGTTTTCTTTCTTCTTCAAGGTCCCATCCAAATGCCTGAGCACTCCTGGCATGTGATATCTCTGAGTACCTAACTGAGGGGAAAAGCATAATTTCCCTCCCCGAGCCAAGAACAGCCGTCCCTTCTTGGGTACAGACTCCAGAGAAGTGCAGAAGGGCATACTTACTTAAAAACTTATGATCAGTCCCATGAAAATCAATGGTGCTTACAGCTAATCACAGTTTCGAGTTCTTTGTTGAACCAAGTATTAAGCCAAGGATTTGTCAGTTCAAATATCTAAACTGATCTCCAATACACAGTGTCTCAGGAAATAAGAAATGACTTCTCAGCAATGATAGACCACACAAAGTCAAATTTAAAGGGTAGACAAGCAACCCACAGAAGAATATGACCTGTTATAAATGAAATTAAGACAATTTTTGAACTCATACACAAATAAAATTTCATTTTTTGCTAAAACATTGAATTCAAAATTCACTACTCTTTTATAGAATTTCTATAACTTTTAGACTGAAATACTATTTTTACTAGTTTATGACTTTGCGTGTGCCAAAACCAAACTATATAGTCAGTGAAATAGAAGTCTTCTGCAACAGCAAATAAGCAAATAATTGAATGAAAATAATTAATCAAATAAATAAAACCTACAATGACAGTTAACTGAGCAATCTGAAGCCATTCCAATTCTAAATCATACTAACATTTTTACCAAATGCAAGTGTTTAAAGATCAAACACATTTTATTAAGGAACCTGATTGCCAATTTTGTAAATTAAGCAAATCAAGTTGGAATGAAATAGTGTGCATTTAATCTTTCCAAGAAAAAAATCATCTAATGTACAGTTGGCATTTCTCCAGCCATGAAATATCTATGCTCTCGTCAGTCCAGTAGAGTAATTTTCGCAAAAAAACAGTCTCACTAACAGGAAAATTCAGGATGAGTATGATTAATACAGAATAGTATAACTCATCCAGTGTAACAACATGAGTGTGTGTTGTTGAGTGTGTGCTCCTTTTATGATCAGGTGACCCACCTGGTGGATGAGGGGAAGGCTGTGGATGTGGTCTATCTGGACTTCAGCAAAGCCTTTGACACCGTCTCCCAGAGCACACTCCTGGAAAAGCTGGGAGCCCACAGCTTGGACAAGGTCACTCTGTGCTGGGTTAAGAACTGGCTGGAGGGCCGGGCCCAGGGAGTGATGGTGAATGGTGCTGCATCCAGTTGGTGACCGGTGACTGGTGGTGTCCCACAGGGATCAGTGTTGAGCCAAGTTCTACTTAATATCGTTGTTGATGATTTAGATGAAGGGATTGAGTCCACCATTAGTAAATTTGCAGATGACACCAAGCTGGAGGGGAGTGTTGATCTGCTGGAAGGCAGGAGGGCTCTTCAGAGGGACCTGGACAGACTGGAGAGTTGGGCTGATTCCAATGGGATGAGGTTCAACAAGGCCAAGTGCCGGGTCCTGCACTTTGGCCACAACAACCCCCTGCAGCGCTACAGGCTGGGCACAGAGTGGCTGGAGAGCAGCCAGGCAGAAAGGGACCTGGGAGTTTGGATCGACAGGAAGCTGAACATGAGCCAGCAGTGTGCCCAGGTGGCCAAGAAGGCCAATGGTATCCTGGCCTGGATCAGGAACAATGTGGCCAGCAGGACCAGGGGAGTGATTCTACCCCTGTACGCAGCACTGGTAAGGCCACACCTGGAGTACTGTGTCCAGTTCTGGGCCCCTCAGTTCAGGAAGGACATTGAGGTGCTGGAGCAGGTCCAGAGAAGAGCAACCAGGCTGGTGAAGGGACTTGAGCACAAGTCCTATGAGGAGAGGCTGAGGGAGCTGGGGTTGTTTATTCTGGAGAAGAGGAGGCTCAGGGGAGACCTCATCACTCTCTACAACTACCTGAAAGGAAGTTGTAGCCAGGTGGGGGTTGGTCTCTTCTCCCAGGCAACTATCAGTAAGACAAGAGGGCACAGTCTCAAGCTGTGCCAGGGGAGGTTTAGGTTGGATATTAGGAAGAAATTCTTTACAGAGAAGGTAATCAGACATTGGAATGGGCTGCCCAGGGAGGTGGTGGATTCTCCATGCCTGGAGGTATTCAAGAAGACACTGGATATGGCACTTAGTGCCATGGTCTAGTAACCGCAGTGGTAGTAGATCAAGGGTTGGACTTGATGATCTCAGAGGTCCCTTCCAACCCATTTGATTCTATGATTCTGTGTTTCTATGAATACTTGGAGAAAAGGTGAGACAAAAGCTGAATCATCTACAATGTTTCCATGGGGTTTACTCTGTAGACAGATGCAAATATTTTAACAAAAAATACATATGTCTTTGCCACACGCTAGACAATGAAAACATTAACAGGACATGGGACTAAGGAAGGAATAGGTGATACATGTTTTAATTTATATATGCATCTGAAAACCAAGTTCCTCAAGATTAAACCACCTTTTCTGTTGGGATTTCAGTGACTGGACATGGCTTCCTGGAGAATTTTCTCCACAATTTTTAGAGGGTGAAGCTGACTGGTCTATTGTTCCTGATTTTTCCTTCTTTGGGCATGATCATCCCTTTTGAAAGATGGGTGTAATGTTTGTCTTGCCGTTGTTCAGCGGTAATGGAGGTCAGCCTTTTAAGTACTGCAGAACTGTACTTTTAAGTACAGTTCACTGTGTTGCTCTCCACCCAGTCTCACAGAATTACATGTGTTCAGTTTATTCAAGCTGTACCAACACTAACCACATTTGCCATGGGTAGTGTCTCTCTTCCCACAGATTTTTTGCAGGGCACAGAGGCTTGGCAGGTGTAAGATTAGCTATAGTGTCTATCTTTCCTTCCTGTAGCTATGTTGCCTTTCCAGTACTGGGTGGCAGAGCAACCTTTGTCAGGGTATATAAACAATGTGTCTTGGTTCCTAAAGGCCACAGGATTCTCTCTTCCCTTTGTCCACCATATATATTCCCTGTTTCCTACTGTATCTTTAGATAATGGAAACCGTTCTGTGAAAAGAGCTAGTTTGTGTTAGATGGGATACATGGGTGTTACCTTCAGTGTCACTAACTGGAAAGATATTCAAAACACAATAAATACCTCACATCAGGGATTTCTCATGCCTTGTTGCTAGACAATCACTTATTTTGAATGTTGTATTCTGTCCAATTTAGACTAATACCCAGATGTTAAAGTAGCATCTTGTATTCATTCTCTAAGTAGTAGTTTGCCTATTCATTTTTAGGAAGTTAATTTTCAGTTCTTTAGAGAATAAAATTTATATTCTATACGTAAAACCAAGAGAAAAAATATCTCCTTCTTACTTCATACAGAAAACAAATACAATATTTTCTTTTCAAAAATCATTAATATTTTTCTGCTGCTTATTATGCAGCGGAAAACTATCTGCAACTAAGGAGAAAGATCCTTCACACAGATTCTAAATTTTATAGAAAAGAAGTGGACCTGAAGTCTCTTTCCTAACCTCTTTTACTTCACATATGGATTGCACCACAGTGCATATAGTCCTATGGGGTAACCAATAAACCACAATTCAAAGTATATGAAAAAAAGTTACTCTGAGTAGGAAGCCAGTGTAGTAAAAAGGAGGTTTGGAAGGCCTGCTGAAACAGTATGAAAGCTAATATTGAGAGGACTGGTTTATGAGTACATATCCATCTAGATAGCTCTGGCAAAAATACAAAAGAAAATTAATAACAATGTAAAAATATCCTATAGACATTTGTACGCTCTATATGGTAAGAAACATAAGGTTGTATGTATCCCAGATGCTCTTGCTGCTATAATAGCAAGTTTACCATGTGCAGCAAGGAAAGACGTAAAGGAACATCTGTTGAAATGATACATTTGCAAATCAACAGGCCCAGATAACTGACACCCAAGAGCCCCAAGAAAACCATCTGGGAGCTTTCAGAACAATGCATGGGACACTGAAAAAATTCCAAGCGATTGGATAACTACAGATGTCGTTCCAATACTTAAACAGGATAAAATGAATAATCCTGTGAATTACAAAGCAGTTAGCCTAAGCTCTAAGAAGGCTAAAATAAAGAAATTTAAATGGATTCATAGATACTTGCAAATAAAGATTAATCCTGGAATTTAAATAAGTCAACCTTGTCCACAGACAATGGTCTTGACAGAAATAAACTTGTGGTTTTTATTGACAGCTATACAACCCTGGTTTCTAAAAGCACTGACACAGTATATCTCAAAGACAGTACATTCCGATGATTTTCAGTCAGTACTTGACTTATTGCTTTATGACATTTTCAATATTGACATTATATTCAATAATGTCAATAATAAATGTGACATTATACACAAACAGCAGGGCAAAAATTAAATTAGTTGAAAACTACATTTTGACAGAGCTCAAGATACAATTTTAAAAGCTATTATGTAAAAGAGAAAGGATTAATAATAACAAAAGTTCTTGGACCAGTACTAGTAAGAATTTTTAGCTTATAAAATCTTTCCAGTAAAAATAAAAAATTAGAAAAAATATCATTACAGTAACTACTGAGAACAAATAACCATCATAAAACATTCTAGATAATTTTCTGAAATTGTTAGAATGGAACCAGATGTGTTCAATACAGCTAAATCGAAAGTATTGCCTCTGGGGACACACCATGTGAGCTTTGGAGTGGGTGCACTGATTTCAGAGTAGGAAACAATGATGTAAAGTCAGATGTATGAGACTACCGTGTGGGAAGTGCTCAGTTCACCTACTATAAATAAATCAAGATGGGTGCAGTTTATTGATTTGCGAATTGTAGATAACCAGTCATCAGGGAACTATGCATCAGTATCTATTACACAGCATAAACTGTAGACCCCCATGTGGAGCTGTGCGTGTCCCAGCTGTGCACATACCCCTGCTGCTGCCAGCATCCCCTGAGGTAGCAAGTTTATTGATTTGCGAATTGGCACCCCAAGGAGGGGTCCCTCCATGCCACCACTGTTGTGCTGTGGGTCCCTGGCTGGGTGCTGGCTGTTTCTGTGCCCCACAGGGTGCAGGCAGAGCTGGGGATTCTCTGGGGCAATGCTTGGCTGTGCACACCAGGATCACTGCTCCTCCTCCCACTCCAAGGCCTCTACCAGCATTCCCTTCCAAGCTTTAATGTTCCTGTGTCATCACTTCATGATGCCTTCATTTCTTTCCAAAGTCATTGGAATTCACTGAATACAATTTTGGTGGCTTGTTTTCATCCTGCTCTTTAACATAATCAGTTTCATGCACACTCCCTCTCTGTTTGGGTGTCCCATCATGGATACTGTAACCCTCCCACACTAGACACTGTTTGTTACCAGGCCATTTTGACATGAATTTTGTCAGAGATTTCAAGAGTAGCATAAAAATAGTCTAGAATTTACAAAAACTGTGTCATCTGTCCCTAAGGCAANAAGAAAACAAGAATAAGAATACAAGTAGCATAATAGAATAGTAGAATACAAGTAGCATAAGAAAACAAGAATAAGAATACAAGTAGCATAATAGAATAGTAGAATACAAGTAGCATAAGAAAACAAGAATAAGAATACAAAAACTGTGAAGATGTTTTCTCATCAGGCAGCCTGATGGCAGATGTGGGATTAAAAACTGAAAGAGCTATCCTAAGGCCTTAGTGGATGGATATTTGGTGAAAATTTTTGAGAAAAATAGAGTGTAATGCTTTAAAATATTTGTTTTATGCATGTTTCAGGGAAGGTAGAGTTGGGATCGCTGGCTAGGAAAACCTGGCTAGCACTACAGTGACTTTCAAGACTTTGTAGCCCAAAAAGATTTATTAATAATTTAAGTTCAGAGGGTTCGTAGCAATTGCATAAGATGACTTATAAATTAGGAGAATTTTGATTTTGTTTTAATCTCACTCTACAGCATCAGACATTGATCACAAAGGGCTAATCTTAAAACTGGACTACGGCAACTTGAGAAAGATGGGTCAGTGTTCAGCTGAGCATGCAGAAGCCTCACAGGTGCCTGATGGAATTATGCTGCATAAAAATTTATACTGATCACTGGTTCTCCTTTTGTTGTTTTCAAGATAATTTTTTTTCTTAAAAAACTTTCCCCTCCTTCTATAGTTTGATTTACTCTCTACTGATCACCTGAAATCTCATATGTGGCTCACTGATATGATTTGTATTGGTATCAACTATTTTGTCATTGTTGACGAAATATTGCTCTCTTCTAGTTTTTCCAGATGTCTACCAAAACTTTGCCAAAGAGTGGTGCATTTGTGTCAAATTACCTGGTCTTTTATACAGAAATTAAATATAAGAAGCTTTGAAGTTCCTCTTGATATTTATTTTTGTGAAAATTTCTAGAAAAATATTAGTCTCAAAATCAGAAAATAATTTAATATCTTGAAAAAAAAATAGACTATGTTTCTGATGTCA
>VYXB01009283.1:0-69336 GCA_013397135.1 Pachyramphus minor | reverse complement strand
AGGAAGCCTGGAATCTAAACCAGAAGAAGAAACTGCTTGGTCTCACTTAAACAAGCACAGATGGTCAGAGTGAGCACTATTTTGCAAGAAAAGCTTTGCCAAAAAAATAGTGATAATGTAGTGTTTACACTATGATGGAGGGTGTTTTTTTTATTAATTCTGTAAGAGCATAGCCTCATTTGAGACACGACCAACAGCCCATTAAAAATTAGAAGCCTTGCATCAGTCTCAAAATCCCTGGACATAAATTACAATATTAATTATTAACTCTGAAATATTATTTTATGTTTGCATAACAATGCTTGAACAGGGAAATGTTGAGAAAAAAACCCAGAAATCTCATGAGCTGTATGATTATAGTGACTTCTGAAAAGGAGAATTGCAGTAGGTAGTAAGTAACAAAGAACAGGATGCAATAACTAAACAACAGAGTAAACAAAATATTTGAAAGAAAAAGAACAAAAGAAGAAAGCAGAAGAAAGAAGTTTTTACAAGTTGATAAGCAATGCTGGAATCAACTTGTATAAAGTTGTATAGAATAGATAGTTCATACCTTAAAATGTTTATTTTAGATTTTAAAAACTTAGAAAAAATCCCCAAACTTACAAGAATAGTAATTCTGTATTAGTTAAAACTATCAGTGATATTATATTGTCAGTCTATGGGAACCTAGTGGTTTGGGAACATTTAATCTTAGCCAATAGAGTTTCCGAGCTGTCATTGAACTATTTCGTATCAGAAGTACCATATATTTTATTCTTCCTGTTAAATCCTAAATGCATAGATAAGCAATTTATACATTTCTTCTTATTCACCTACATTTTACTGTAAATCACGGAATTTTTCCTTATTCTAAATTCATGTTTAAGTTTCACTGTATTATCTTTTGTTCAATCAATCATCAGTATGCCATCAGGTTCCTTATTAATTACCTTATAAATTCACCTTTAATTCACATTCCTTGTTATTTACATCTCTTTTTCTCATTCTTCAGGTATTCATTCTTCATATTCCCCTGGTCTCCTTTTACAAGGATGACTTCTTACCCTAAATAAATTTTCATAGTTCTGTTTTTGGGGTATTTTGCAGGATAAAATGGAAAAGACTTTTCCATATTTTAAGTTTAAGAACTCTGTTTGTGCTGTATGCTGGGCTATAACCTATAAACAGTCCATACAGAGTTTCCCGAAAAATTTATTGTTCAGTGATATTGACAGAGTTTTAGATCTTTTCTCTGCAATGAACATAAGAGGAAAACTAAGTCTGTTTCTATCATGATACGGAGTCCCACACTAAGTGGAGCATATTAGCTGACATTAACATTGGAGAAGCTAAGGGATATTGGCAGCTGGCTGCCTACATCCATTCAATCTGCCCAGAGGATCCCACAGCCACTTAATAACTATTCCAGATGATTTTCCCCTTCTGCAATACTCTTTGCTTCAATTTAGGTGACAATACAACTACAATTTAAATTCAAACAGATTTAGCAGCAACTCTGAGCTACTATTCTATGTGACCTGAAGAGACTTGCTGTGGGTGGCTCACATGGAGCACTTGAGTAGGCTTGGGCCTTCTGTCACTTCTCAGCTCACTTTTACCCACTGGAATCAGATAATCAAGCCATTTTTGAGGAAACAGTCTCAGGTTGCACCACGGAAGCTTTAGACTGGATGTTAGAAAAAAAATCTCCCCTGAAAGGGCTGTCAAACATTGGAACAAGCTGACCACAGAAGTGGTGGAATCACCATCCATGGAAGTGTTAAAAAATAGGTATAGAATTGGTGCCTAGGGATATGGTTTAGCGGTGGACCTGGTAGCGTTAGTTTAGTTGTAGGACTTGTTGATCTTAGATGTCTTTTCCAATCTTAACGATTTTAATATCTATAAACATACTAAGAAAAGGCAGGGATATCTAAAATAGCAACATTTCACCTTCCCACTCAGGTAGTGTTTGCAATTTTGTGTCAGAGAGAGAGAAGTATTCCAGGCAGCATTACATCATGCTGTAGAAATGAGATGACCAGGAATGGGTCCAAAACATCTGGCTATCCTCAACAGTATCCCCAAGGTCATAAAAGAGTTCACTAACTGTAGCAGGGCAATAGGTAGGGTATACATTGTCTGGCACATGGCACATATGGCTGCTTGAATTGCAAGGATACTCAGTCATACTCCAAGTCTCCGTAGTCATCATGAAAGTTTCTTACACCACAATAGGCTACACTGGCCGAGTACCTGACACATGTTTCTGGAACCACGGCGGCTTCAGTATCGTCAATGTAACTTTATTTCATTGTGAACATCTTTATATACATCTACACTTCACTTTTAAGTGTTTAGTTAAAATATTCCTGGCAGGTACCTGCTTAACCAATCCATAAAAGCCTCTAACAATGCAGACAAGTATTACACAACCTTTTTTAGGCAATCTGTCTTGGTATTTCACTATTCTTAGAAAGTTTTTCCTAATGTCTAGCCTAAGTCTCTTTTGCTGTAGTTTAAGGCAATTATTTTTTACACAATAATGTTTTTCCACTACTGATATATTCCCTTCCATTGTGCAGTAGCTTTTTTAACATTTGAAGTCTGTTAACACATCACAGATCGATCTTCCCTCCTCTAGACCAAACAACTATAATATTCACATCTTTCCTTATTCATTATATTTTCTAGCTTTCACCTATGCTCCCTGCTCTTCTCTTTAAAACCAATCTACACCTGTCTATAATTATAGTCCCCTAACTGGAGACAGTGCTCCAGCTAAGGTGGTGTTAATGAGCAGATGAGAAGAATTTCTTCAAACGTCCTACAAAAGACATGAATCTTTATACAGTCTGATATTCAGTTTGTCTTCCTTACAACATGCTGTGATGTTGCTGTTTCATGTCCAGCTATGATCCACTACAACCTTGGGATCCTTCTCTGCAGAACCACAAAGCATGCAGTTGTTTGGCATCTTGCATTTATGTAGCTGACATTCCTGACTAAATATAGACCTCTTTGCTTATCCTTACTGAATCACATCCTATTTTTCTCGTAACTCCTCTCCAGTTTGTCAAGGTCCTGGCTAAATACTAATTTTGTCCTCTATTGCATTTTTCCAGCTTAATATTTTCTGCAAATGTAATAAAAATGTTCTTTCTTCTATCGTTCATTTCACCAATGAAAATGTTAACTAATGCCAGAAATGTTGCGTAGTCCTGGACAGAGAGCAAAAGTGTCTTCTTTATATGAGTGGATTGACAATCAGCTTCTTTTACCTTCTGTTCAGGATAAATCACAGAGATAAATAAGCTAAACTTTGCCTCTATTGGCTATACTATTTAAAAGTAAACCATTTTTGTTTTATACTTGCCTAGCATTTGCACTATATCTCAGCAATGAGGCCTCTGAAGTAAAAGTTTTTACCTTTCTTGAACCCGTTATCAAAATCTGCATACCACACCAGCTGGATGTCTTTTTCATTCCTGAGATCTGAATGTCTGTGTGGCTGGTTTGGACATCTAGACTATACACTGAGATTTATCTGCCCATATTTTGAGGAAATATTGTCACTGCTTTCTTTTCTGATAAGGATTACCTCAACATGCCTAAACCCTTCAGGTAACGATTGTGCATTTTTATATATTAGCTTTTCCTTAGTTTTATATATTAGCTTTTCCTTAGTTCTGCTCGTTTTGCTCTACAAGTTCACAGGTTTCTTTAAGTTGTGGCTCAACAGATTAAACTACCTTTCAAAACAAATCAAAGCAGATAAGGCTGCCTTGTATTTGGTCTGCTTTTCTTCCCTAAATCAAAATGACAATTTTCAGACATTACAACCCACTATATAATTAAAAAAAATATTTTGTATTTTCTATTTAAAGAATCCAGGGTTAAAAAGAATTCCAGTAGGATTTTTTAGGAAAGACTGAATTCCAGTTTTCTGAGAACAGCTCTCAGAAACCTCAGATAAAAATATTCAGCATAGAGAGTTTCACAAGTTATACATTCTTCTACCTCTATTGCAAAGATTTCCAGTCTTTATTTTTTTTCATATTTTTAATTGAATGTACATGTATGTATAAATATATAGCCAAAGAATTCTGTCTTCTAATTAAATAATGTTTGCCAAGTTTATTGACACTGTGAGTCTCATGTGTTTCTCTTTGGCATCTAGATCAATATATGTGAGTCTCATGTGTTTCTCTTTGGCATCTAGATCAATATATGCTTTCATCCCTTGAATTAGTCTAAATTCCATAACATTATTTTTCATTTACATATTGTACAACATCGTCAAACCTTCCCAGTAATTCTGATTCCTCACCACTTCTCCCCATCTGTCAATTAGTCACAATTTCATGTAAATAATAAATACCTTCTCTCCTGATAGTACTATATATTTGTTATTTTTCATTTTCTATTCCCAACCTGTTTATCTGATAGTAGCAGAGACAAATGCACTGTTGTGAGATGCTGGCATTCATGTGAGGATTTATGCAGCTCTGAGAAACACATGCAGATGTAAAAAGTACATATTGAGTGTGATGGCTGATGAAAAATTCAACATGAGGTGTCAGTGTGCGCTCACAGCCCAGAAAGCCAACCAAATCCTGGGCTGCATGAAAAGGACCATGGTCAGCAGGCTGAAGGTGATGATTCTACTACTCTGCTCTGCTCTGGTGAGACCCCACTTGGAGTACTGCGTACAGTTATGGTGTCTCCAGCATAAGAAGGACATGAAACTGTTGGAGGAAATCCAGAGGAGGGCCACAAAGTTGATAAGAGGACTGAAGTACTTCCCTACAAAAACAGGTCTAGTGACAGGACAGGTGTTCCTGTCCATGACAGGGGAGGTTGGGACTAGATGATCTTTAAGGTCCATTCCAACCCCTTAACCCTCTATGATTATAAGATTCTGTATCAAGTCACCAGAGGGTAATCCCATAAGTAATCAGCAGTTCAGACTACAGTAAGAACCTGATTCATAATGAAACAGAATGTTAAAATTTTCATCTGCAAGTTTATGGTCTGGAAGACCAGATGTCCAAGATTTTCATCCTATTGAAAGAAAGGCTACACCATAATCTGATAAAAAAAATAGGATAAATGACTTGGTATTCAGAACCTGGCTGCGGACCAAATCTTGATAAGAAAATTAAAGCAGCACATGAAAGTGTAACCAGAATTTTTCACAACAGGTGAGTTTGGTATTGAAAGATTCAGAAAGGAAAGGAAGTTTTAAAACAACTAATAACCCTTTCCACTCCTCACATCTTAAAAGAACAAGGGATTCATAATGAGATGAACCACACAGGAGTGCAAAGAACCCTGAAGCTGGCTGCAGTTTTATTTTATTGGCCTTGAGAAGCATAAGAAAAAGAGAGGAAATGTCAGACAAGTGAGAATTGTTTCAGTAGAAAATCTAAAAGTGAGATGGTTGCCAAGTAATTTCCACAAGAGAGAACAAAAGTAGAATTGCTAGAGGGGGTTCATACAGGTGGGATAATCCCACATGTGATCTTTCAAAAAGGAAAATTGTTTTATTGAGTCAACTTCACAAACTTAGATAGAGAATCTGTAACTCAACCATCATGCTTTATAGGAAGAAAAAGCATGGCCATCTTCTGGAATGATGCCCCTGTGACTTTTTGTGCCAATTCTTTGGTTCCTACTACAAAGTCCAAGACAGCCATTACAGACATTACATGCTGGATACAAGAAAAAAGGGGCTGATTACTGTAAACCAGTTGGGAAACTCTGCACCTAGAATGAAGTGGAGTACATAGTTTGAATTTAAATTCAAGTATTTGCTGCCAGCCAGGTCTGCCAGATCCTACACTTCAGACTGAAAAATTCTCCAGTGGCTGAAACACTGGAATCAAGAGTCATCAGTCTTAAGCCCCTATCATAGAATCACAGAACGATTAAGGTTGGAAAACACCTTCAAGATCATTGAGTTGAGCCTTTGACTGAACAGTGCCATGCCAATTAAATCACAGCACTGGGTGCCACATCCAGTCTTTTCTCGAACACGTCCAGACATGGTGACTCCACCACATCCCTGGGCAGCCCGTTGTAATACTTAACTACCCTTTCAGTGAAGTTCTTCCTGATATCCAACCTGAACCTCCCCTGGGGCAGCTTGAGGTAATTTCCTCTTATCCTGTCAGTAGTTCCCTGGGAGAAGAAGGGACAACCTTTTTTTCAGGCAGTTGTAGAGAGCTATAAGGTCTCTAGATCTCTCTTAAGCCTGCTTTTCTCCAAGCTAAACAACCGCACTCCATCAGCCACTTCTCATAAGACTTGCACTCCAGATTCTTCATCAGCTTCATTGCTCTTCTCTGGACATGCTCCAACACCTCACTGCCTTCCTTGCAGTGAAGGGTCCAGAACTGGAGTAAGGATTAGGGCTGTGGCCTCGCCAGTGAGGAGAAAATCAGTTTCCTAGTCCTGCAGACCACATTATTTCTGATATAGGCCAGGCCTTCTTGGCCCCCTGGGCTCAATCATTTTCAGCTAGCTGTTGAGCAGCACCCTGAGGTCCTTTTCCACCGAGTCTCTTTCCAGCCACTCTGCCCTCAGCCTCTAGTTCTGCATGGGGCTGTTGTGACCCAAGTGCACTTGGCCTTGTTGAGCCTCATACATTGGACATTGGTCTTGGCCCATCTATTCAGCCTGTCCAGATCTCTCTGCAGAGCCTTTCCACCCTCCAGCAGATCAACATCCTGCCCAACCTAGTGTCATCCATGAATTTACTGATGGTACATTTGATGNTGTCAGTAGTTCCCTGGGAGAAGAAGGGACAACCTTTTTTTCAGGCAGTTGTAGAGAGCTATAAGGTCTCTAGATCTCTCTTAAGCCTGCTTTTCTCCAGGCTAAACAACCCCCCTCCATCAGCCACTTCTCATAAGACTTGCACTCCAGATTCTTCATCAGCTTCATTGCTCTTCTCTGGACATGCTCCAACACCTCACTGCCTTCCTTGCAGTGAAGGGTCCAGAACTGGAGTAAGGATTAGGGCTGTGGCCTCGCCAGTGAGGAGAAAATCAGTTTCCTAGTCCTGCAGACCACATTATTTCTGATATAGGCCAGGCCTTCTTGGCCCCCTGGGCTCAATCATTTTCAGCTAGCTGTTGAGCAGCACCCTGAGGTCCTTTTCCACCGAGTCTCTTTCCAGCCACTCTGCCCTCAGCCTCTAGTTCTGCATGGGGTTGTTGTGACCCAAGTGCACTTGGCCTTGTTGAGCCTCATACATTGGACATTGGTCTTGGCCCATCTATTCAGCCTGTCCAGATCTCTCTGCAGAGCCTTTCCACCCTCCAGCAGATCAACATCCTGCCCAACCTAGTGTCATCCATGAATTTACTGATGGTACATTTGATGCCCTCATCCAGATCATTGATACAGACGTAGAACAGGACTAGCCACAACACTGAGNCTGCATGGGGTTGTTGTGACCCAAGTGCACTTGGCCTTGTTGAGCCTCATACATTGGACATTGGTCTTGGCCCATCTATTCAGCCTGTCCAGATCTCTCTGCAGAGCCTTTCCACCCTCCAGCAGATCAACATCCTGCCCAACCTAGTGTCATCCATGAATTTACTGATGGTACATTTGATGCCCTCATCCAGATCATTGATACAGACGTAGAACAGGACTAGCCACAACACTGAGTCCTGAGGAATGCCTCTAGTGACTGGCTGCCAAGCTGGTGCAACTCCGTTCACCACCACTCTCTGGGACAAGCCATCCAGCCAGTTTTTAACCCAGTGAAGAGAGCATCTGTCCAAGAAATAGGCTGTCAGCTTCTCCAGGGGAATGCTGTGTGAGACAGTATCAAAGGCTTTACTGAAGTCCAGGTAGACTATAGCCACAGCCTTTGTCTCATGTTACCTGGTCATAAAAGAGATCAGGTTGATCAAGCAGGACCTGCCTTTTCTAAACCTATGCTGGCTAGGCCTGATTCCCTTGTTTTCCCCCACAGGAAAGGATTTAAGCCTTATATTTAATTCATTTCTAAGAAAAGGGATAGTTCATCAGAATAATCTATAGCATAGCTAGAGTCTCCATCTCCCTTGCAGAAACTGTGTATATCTGCAGAAATAAATACAGAGTGTATGCAAGAAGCAGAGACACAAAGTGAGAATACTCACTGAGAATACTCTCCAGGAGTTCCTTAGTTTTTATGATATGATCTTTGTATCAAAGGGTCAGCAAATAAAAGTCACAAAGGGTGCAGACCAGAAGAGTACCACTTTGCAAAGCTGTACTCTGCTCAAGACACATACTAAAGTCTTATGTTTTAATATACACCAGAAGGACTAATTAACACAAACACTGGCACAGCTGCTCCTCTTTCTTATATCGTACAACTTATCAATATTCATAACCTTCAAAGGGAAACTCTAGGTTGGGGTTTTGCAGATTTTTTCCTCTGGGACAAATTACAATTAGCTGCTAGCAGAAAATATCTGTACCAAGTGAGACAGCATTGTGAAATAGTAGAAAATCAACTGGAAGACAGTTAAGCTATTGTGATTATAAGGAAGGGTTCTGTATAGATAAAATATGACCTCCCAGTATTTGACTTCTGTTAGTATCTTTTCTGGGCTGAAATGCACTATGACTAACTGTAAGTCTTTCTAAGTCATGTTATTTCAGTAAGAGATTGATAAGTAAAGAGTTCAGAAAGGTTGAATTTGCACAGCTCAAAAGTTGGATTTACAATTCAAAAAATATCTGACGTATTCCAGCCCGAATTCACTACATAGGTGCTAGTTTGAAAAAAATAATATCCAAAGTCAGCAACCAAAAAAAAACCCAAAACACTCTAAAAAACAAACCCAAAGAAAATCTAGGGGGTTTTATATTATACAAATATATTTCCATCCACTACTTTAGCATGATTTCAAGGTTATCCGAGTGCACTAAGAAATTTCACTAACAAACTTCAATTTTCTTTGTATTGATAATGATACCCATAACAACATCACTACTGAGAAAATCAACAGAAATCAATCCCTAATTTAACTGCTTATGAACTCCACTGTGATTTCTGTCCTGCTTATTTTTTCCCCAGGCAATACATCTTCTTGAGAGTTCTCCTGAATATATTTCTCATCTAAATCTTCCTCAGTGCCAATATTCGTCTTTGTAGAGCTGTATTATGTGTGTTAATGAAGTCCAGATATTTTACATTAATAGCCAGAAGGGAATGCCTTGCGTGTTTGTTATTGTGTCAAATAAGCTTTTGGATTGGTTTCACATAAATCCATGTGGCTTTAAAATCCATTTCTCTATCGCCATCATAGTTTTTTTCAAAATATGTTCTAGTACCCAAAATACATCTTCTTCTTCTTAAGTATATATATTTTAATTAATTTCTTTCCTAACAGTTTGCCAAGTTGTCTATTAGTCATTGATACAGGTATTTCTTATATTGCACAAGATCTTGAGAAGTTGGTGACAAGAATCCTACTTCTCATGGGTAAATTCTCACCACTGTTCTCGAGGAAGATTTCATTAGGGTTGAATCAATAAATCTGAGACCATGTGAGCTTTATAAAAGCTCTCAACCAAATCTCATAAGATATGTAATAAAATTAAAAGAGTTGGCAACAATTTTGCTCCATCTCATAAACTCTAGATAAATATGTACAGATGTAGATAGTGTAATTAAAAAGAATAATTCTGAGAATAAGAATTGGATACATACCCCTTGAAATCTAATTGATTTTTGAAAGAACTCAAAAATACTTCAAATCTTTTTCCCCTCTGAGGTTTTTCTAATTTTACTTTTATATTTGGAAATATTTTTCACTCCCTTATGACTACAAGAAATATTCACTTTATCAGTGATAAAGGGGAATAGCTCTTCTAAAGAGCAGTGAAGCTGAATGTAAACAGAGTCTATCTAACACACCAGTGGAAAAATCCCTAAAAATAAGGGAAATAAATTTCTGCTTTAGTGATTTTTGGTGACATTAATTTTAAATGTAACTCAGAGAAATAGGTGGCTAAAAGTCAAAAATCTTTTAAGAGAAAAAAGTTAAAAATATAATAAAGAATTAAAATAGAAGAAAACCAAAGGAAATCAGGACACACTGCTGAAGTCACTGGAGCCATTTTCTGAAGCTTGCTGTGTTATTGAGCTTTTCTTCACTGGGCTCTGAAGGTCATTCATTTTTAGGAACAAACAATAATTCAAAAACAAGCTATTGTAACATTGTGTAACGTCAAAAGTTGGGAACATTCTTTTACTTAGCTGTCCCAGCAATTCAATCATTTTAAGTAAAATATTATTAAATAAAAAATGCTTTCAACATTTTTCCTATGCTTGCCTCTTTCACATGTTTTTGATACTTTTTTTTTTTTTCTAACAGGGTGCTTCTACAAAAGCAAAGCTACACAAATAGAAACAACTATCCTTTCAAGTTTCATGAAAATATGAGTTAGAAAATATGTGGATGAAAGTCATCTTACCCGAGCTAAAAGGCTCATCTTGGTTCAATAAAGAAAATCAAAGAAGGGTGAAAAAATTATTGAGATTGTATTTGCTCCAATATTTCTATGATAGATCAGACCAACATGAATTCTGTCCTCAGTTTGGTTGAATTTTGCCAGACATATGACTACCAAAAAACCTCCAAAACATGCCCACCCCATGGGGTACCTTTGAAGCCTAAAAGAAACACTTACATAAAATGATTCTGAACTGGCAAAGCTGCTGAATTTCAGTCATCATTATTTGATACTAAAGAAAATCAGTAAAGGCTGTTTATTCAGTAGCACACTTATGCACCTGAGATATCCTACCCACCTATAGTTTTTAGCCTTATCTGCTTATCATGATGTATTATAATCTTTCACAATGATTTAAACTCCCTCTCCAACATGAAGCTGCAGCTCAGAAAATCATTGCTGCAACCGTGTCTCTTGTGCACCCTCATATGTGAGCTGTGTTTTTAGCATATTTCTCTGAGATCAGCTGAAAAACCCATAATAAATTTCCACCTTTCAGGTGGCACAGAGAATTGATCTTCTTTTAAGACTTATATTTTTCATATGTGATCTATTTTGCCTGAACCACTAAACAACAGATTGTTGCTGTAAAAACGCTCACTCTCCATACTCTTGTTGATGCTGAAGCCATGGACAGTTAAAACCACAGTGGCAATGGGTGCTTGACTTAATATTGTAATGACTCAGGAGCTTTGCTGGAAAGGCGGAGAATTGCTGTTCCAGTCATTGTTCTCTTCTGTGTTTCTGGTTTTTATCCAGTGATGATCTGAAGTGAAATGCACAAACAGTTCTGGGCACATGGCCCAGGAGTCAAGCTTTTCCAAAAGCAGAATTCTCTAACCACTATGATACAAAGCCAGTCTGTTTTTCTTGTGTACTCCTGTCTGTAGCATAGCCCAGCATCATGCAGAGTGAGGATTGCTTGCTATACAAAATGTTGAGTGTACCATGCATTTCCTGGCCTGAAAGACAGGTCTCCTGCTTTCTGGACAAGTACTTCATCAGACCAGTGTCAAAAAATATTAATTAGATACTGGAATCTAGTCACGTAAATTTGGTAAATGGATTTATATTACAAAGTTTAGTTTGCTAAGTTGTCAAAGTTCATGCAAAAAGTGAGTTTCAGATTTTGAGATTTTGGGGGGGGTTGCTGACATCAGGTACTAAAACAGAAGAGGCTAATTTCTTCATGTATAGGAATTATACCCCTCATTCATGGTAGGCAGCAGAAGAAAAAAATACCACACCTAGGGACACCAATTTTCAGGAATTTCTGTATATCATTATAACCACTCTACTTCATGTTTTAACAATATCACCTTGCAGAACCACATGTGTCATTTTTACCAGCTTTCTCAAAAAAAAAAAAAAAAAAGTTTGCTTATTTGGAGACATAACAATAAATCTATACTGGAGAAAGCAGCATAACCACTGGAGAAATGAAAATCAATGCTTTTTGAATCAATGCCAGTTTTAGTTTATGTGGTATCCAGGCACAATAACAATAATGTTGACTATAAAAGGTGCTACATAGCTAGGTTTTACCATATGTCGAATGCAAATTCATGTGTCTTAGTGAATAAAAGAACTGTGCGGGTTCATGTCTCCAATGAACTATGTAATCATTCATTACTGTACATCCCTTATGACAAAAACTCATTAAACAGTTATGTCAATTGATATTGTCAGCCAGACTTGTCCTTCAATCAGAATTTTCAGCTGTCTCTCACATACTCCATTTTCCACTTTCACACAGTGAGTCTCTGACCCTAGGAGAATCCACTATGCCTGTGGTTATGTGGTTGCCGCACCTAAGCAAAAGAAACATATAAAAAAATTCATGGATCCATACCAACAATTCTCTTTTGAGAATGCCTGGAAATGGCAATTAAGAATAGGCCAGAAAAGAATCTTGCATCATAATAAGTTTGAATTTCACTGTTTCAAATAAAAAAAGCCTGCTGGAGACCACAATCATGTCCTTCCAGTTACACTAAAAGAAGGAACAATTAAATGCTCCTTGTTGAGCAAAAAAAGGGTATAATGAAAGCCATAGCCCATACCAAACTGAAGGAAAACACAGGGACCAGGAATCAATTAGTAAAGCTATTTGTATTCATTTGTCAGAAGGAGCTGACAAGCAGCCAGCAGACAGGAAGAAACTGAGGACACTTCAAAACAATCAGTGAGTATGTGAACTTGAAAGAAAGACAAAGCAGGACAAGGAGATTCCTGCGTAAAGCACTGGATAGAAAGTTAAGCTGAGAAAATAAAGCAAAGAAATTTTCCTTGGTGTCTTAGTGTGTTCTAGACAACCGAATTCTGAGTATGGGATTTTGATGAAAGAATCAAATAATTCTAATATAAATTTGTCTCACATATTGTTCAGATCCTTGGGCCAAGGAAATTACACTGTAATGTGGTTATTCTGGGTATTTATATTGCATTGTTTCTCCTGATTCCTTTACTCAGTATGATTGTCCACTCTACAGGTAGCTTTCCAACACGTGTGAGACTTGTGCATGTGCCCTTCTGTTGTTCCACAGCTGAAGAAAAGAGCGAAGCCACAACACTCTGCTCATCTCCTCTGCTTCAGCTATCAGGGAGAAGGCACAGAACAGAGTTTTGAATTGTGTAACTGCATCAGCCTGAAGTGAAATATGGCAAAATACAACTTGGACAAAGGAGATAGGTAGATACAGAAAGAGTTTCTCTGTATATCTGTTATTAAGAGATGAAAACAGTGGAAATTTTCCACTTCATGTTTTCCCTTCAGGAGATTGAAATGAAGATGGGTCCTTCTTTCTGCTCCTGAATAATGTGAACAGCTAAAGTCCTCTCCTACTCCCGTGAAATCCATGAAGCTCCCATAGAATTCAGTTGTTGAAGATCAAGTTGCCAATATCTGACAAGATCCTGAATTTGGAAAACTGCAATCTAACAAGTTTTAAAATGCGACTGATAACGATGGCAATGATGAAGAAGGACTGCACTTAGAGGGCCAGACCAGTACTTAAAGTTTGTCCTCTTGTACTTAGCGCTTTATCCTGTTGCTTAAACCAGACATAGATGGAGGCAGTTTGCATTCATCATTATAAATAGAGTTTGTGCTTTTCCTGTAAGAAAGTATTGAAGAATCCCAGCCAATTCAAGTTTCAAAATGCACTGACAGTAATTGCTTTTGGAAGGCCTGGCCATCCAGTTCATGGTAATGTCATGCAAGACCATATTTCACTAATTTGTGTGTGAGATGTCATTGTCGTATGAGGCTGTTGAAAAGTTTATTCAGGAGCATCTTATTATCTCTATCCTATTCCTTAGATGCTATACAAATGAACTAGTCAAAGGATATTTACTTGCTAGCAATAGAGCTCTAATAGCTGTTTCTTACTATCTTGTGAGACGACCTCAGTGTTCACAAATTGGCTGCACCAACACCTTTCTGGACCATGAAGTGCAGAAAAATCACCTAGATTCTTCTTGTCCTATTTCTAAAGTCCTGTATTTGCCCTCCTCAGCTCCCAACATCTACTACATCATTCTCCAGTTCCTAAGAGATGGCTTTGGATAATCCTTTAAACATTGTTGTGTCTTTAATTTACTTTATTATATCTATAAAATTTCTTGTCCAAAATGGACATTGACTGAATTGAAACACAGAAAATTATATACCAAATGTTGCAGAGGAGGATTTGGAAGAGAGGATGAGAGTGACTGTGACAAGAACAGAACTCTCTGGATTCCACTCATCACCACCAGACCTATTACTTATTCTTTGATACTATACTTGTTTCCATATTTGATTATATTACTTGATTATATGATTTTTTTTTAATAACACTAAATAATAGGTCATTGTAGAAGCATAAAGCACTGCCATTGCATATGCTATTTTTGTAAAAATGCAAAATTAAAAAAAAAATTAAGTAAATTTTGGAAAAGTTATAAGTTCCTTGTAAAAGATCACCTCTAGTGTTGGTTCTCTTTAAAGAGTGTGGCTTATCATAGCATTTCTATTTCTTAATTGTTACTGTCACAATTATTAAACTGAGAATGTTTCGTTGTGGACTTGAATGAGCGGGAATACTGTGGTGCAATACAATGATGGAAGAGAAGAAGGTTTGTGGGAGAAAATAAACATTTTGGCTGATATTTAGGCTAATATTAATATGCCCATGATATGATAATCACATTTACTACTTCACTGCCAATTAGAAATTACTGATCAAAGACAAGTCCATACCATAAACATGTGATTGCTTGCATCCCAAGATGATAGACACTTCATTTTGTTAAGCTGTTTGTGCTCTTCATCCAACAAAAAATTAAAATAGAATTTGATTTTAATAATTACAGGTTCCCACAGATCACTTATCTTGGCATGCTGCAAAAATTATCCTTTGAAAGTAAATTAATTAAATTCCCCTCTCAGCAAGCATTCAGACAATATTTTCTTCCAGCTTGTTCTTACCTGTGGTCAGGAGGAAATCCATCAAAGTTAAATTTGAAGATTTATGTGCTGATTACACTTGCAACCAAAGTAGTGAACTTACTATGACTTTCTTTCTTTCTGTATACAAAAGCAACCTTTGTCTATTCAAACTAAAGTAGGTGTGATTAAGTCTCAGTTGATACAAATTCTTTTTATACCATGAACTACCCCTAAGTTTTGGGCACAAGTCAGAGTTTTTGTTGTTGATTTGAGTTTGTTGTTGAAGTCAGTTTATTTTGTTATGTCATTAGAT
Organism: Pachyramphus minor; assembly: GCA_013397135.1. NCBI lineage: Eukaryota > Metazoa > Chordata > Aves > Passeriformes > Tyrannidae > Pachyramphus > Pachyramphus minor. Next base: position 54,082 of record VYXB01009283.1, on the reverse strand, counting down.
AAAGGTCATTGACTCAGTTGGTCAGAGCAAGGTGTTAATAATGCTAAGGTCTTGAGTTTGATCCCTGTATGGGTTATTCACTTAAGAGTTGGACTTGATGATCCCTGTCAGTCCCTTCCAACTGAGAACATTCTGTGATTACTAAAATCTCTGAACCACTCAAGCCACATTAATTTCATGTTGTTTGTCATTTGGTTTTTTTTTTATCTCTGCCTATCTTGCAAAATTCTAAATCATGATACCAACCAAAACTGAAAACCTTCTCTGTGATACCATTGCTTTTATTCAGACACCTTCAGATGTGACAAAATCATTACCTCTAAGACAAAGACAAATCCGTTTCCATATATTAAAAATAAGAATTCAGTTGAATTTGTTCTTTTCTTTATTGTCTCTGGTTCAATTTCCCTTGAACCAAAGACAAGGACGTGTATATAATTGAAAAGTTGAATATCTCTTGGTGGAGCCCTCTTCCTCAATGACAAACTGCTCAAGCAGGATTCATTTGTGCCATATCAGCATCAAATGCCATTTTGGACCACCAGAAGTGTTGTACCTAGGAACCAGCTCCACTGCAGAATGGCACAGGCCTCCCTTTACCCCTGTGTGTCATAGATCCTAGCTACATCTCCCTTACAGCAGTACTGATATCAAGAAACTTGAGATGATTACAACACGTAGAGTTATGACATCTAGTCTGCCCAACCTGAGAACCTAATTTATGTCTTAATCTAGACAGTAAATACCTATCTTTTCTATTCAGGCAATAGAGATAGATAGATAGATAGATAGATAAATAGATAGATAGATAGATAGATAGATAGATAGATAGATAGATAGATAGATAGATAGATAGATAGATAGATAGACAGATAGATCTCTTGAGGGAGAATACTACTGTTGTATATCTCTGTATAAGCACCTAAGTTACAGAGGCTGCACTCTAACCTGTTCATATAATAAGACTATTTTCTCACTTCAGGACACTGGGAAGCAGAGTGAGGTAGCTATATGTTTTTAACAAAACGTCGAAAATTCAAAACATCTATGTGAAAAACAGAAGCTGTTGGCTTCTCTCACTTGGGGGACTATCTCCTCCAGTAGTGACCTCAAACTGTTACTGATCTTATAAAGAATAGAATGTATAAAAGGCAAGCTTCTGCTATTGGCATTTGAGGACTAGTTTCCCAAAAAAATACATTTTCACAAAGTGTAAGAGAGAAGAGCATGGTCCAATATTAATTTCATTCTCATTTTGACCACAAGTATCAAATGAATTATCTAAAAAACACAGAGAACTAAAATGTCTTGCTGTTCATATATAATGCAGAATTTTATGGTTATATGTGACCTTTAACTTTTACCATTTACTTTTTACCATTTATTCAGCAATTCATCTATGGCACTCGATAGCACATCATAGAAAATTCTTACACCCTAATTTTTGTAACTCTGCAACAATGCTTTTGTATCTTCATTTGTTCTTTTTCCATCAACTGAGAGAGTAAGCACCCAAGGAAAAATAACATTGGCTGATTAATGTGTATTACTTTAACCAGCAGGTACTCAAAAATCAGACTTTAATTGAAGAAACAGTCACAGAAATTTTTCAACAACCATAATAGAATTCCATAATGTGTGAAATTTGAATGTACTAGAACCTAAATACCTCTGAATCCAGACATCCAGATTTAGCAAAGTACTTGTTTCTCCTTCCTAACCAAAACTCTAATGCTTCTTTGGTGCAAAAAAAAAATTTAAAAATTTATTTTTCTATGTTTTTAAGTGGGAAACCATAATATTTCTTTCCCCACTCTCAAGCCACCTATATCAAATAAACAGTTCTTTTTTGCTAAGACTTAGCTTAAAATTAAAAAAAGTACAAATCCTAATTTTATAATGGAAAAAAATAAGCCTTATATATCAAAATAGTATTTCTCTTAATATTTCTAAGATGTTTGCTACTGACTAAATGGTCATGAATTTTTTGCCATGTGATAAATTTCTGCTAGAAAATATCGGTGATTGGAAAGAATTACATTGCTCCATGCATATTGACTCTCATAAAAGATAGGTATTTCAATCTTACAGCAAATAGTTTAGAAAATATCTTCATTCAGAGATATTTATGCACTTTATGGACCCTGTTTGGCATTGCATCACACTGTACCTCAAATTTTTATCTGATAAGACCCATAGGTGCCATCGTTACATTTAACCAATGGGTGGTTGAGGCAAAGAAAATTTCAGTGTGGTTACCCTTGGCACAGCACAGGTCTGAATAGTGTTCTGGCAATGAAAATCTCTCAGGGATATTGCTGTCCTGTCCTCTGCCTGCACAAATGACAACCACATTTTCAGTTTTGACTGGTAGAAATTTACACATGTAGAAATCTTTTTTGACTTATTTTGTGAGGATGCGTTGTGCGGCTTTGACTACTTTTCAGTGATCAGAGAGTCTCTTTAGTAAGTCCAGCAGGCAAATTCTCTACCTCACTTGTCATTCCCACCACTNTAAGTCCAGTAGGCAAATTCTCTTCCTCACTTGTCATTCCCACCACTAAGTTTTGAGGAAGTTTGCTGAACTCATGCATTCTAATAGTCTCAAAAATAAAATACTACCATAAGGAGTAAAAAACTAACAAAAAAGGACAGATTAAAAAAATATTCAGAAATGCTGAGATTATGCAGAGCTGGCTCATATCCAAAAATACATTGTTCCCAGTGGATGAGATTTTGTTCCAGAAACTCTTGCAATTCCATCCCTCTTATATCCTTGAAAAGATGATGCAAAGAAATAAATTATTAAATATAGTAGCATCTCTGATAAAAAATGTAAAAGCAGATGTTATAATCTAAAGAGCTGACAGAGTTAGTATCTAAGAGACAGTAGCACTAACTTTACACTAGTTAACTTTTGTCACACAACCAATTTTGTGGACTCAACAACAAATGAACTCTATTGAATAGGATTTTTATAGGTGTTTCATTGAAGATGTGTCAATTTATTTCTTTTTTTAAAAAAATTGCTGGATATAGATTTTGTTTGCACTTGGAAAAATATCTCTTAGCTACTCAAAATACACTTTTGACAAAATACTTTATGACAACGGCCCATTAGAAAAACCTGGTCCTGTCATGTGTTCTTTTCTCCAAGGATGCTTTATTGCTCTTGTTGTAATTATTCTACTCCTTAGTTAGACTAATTTCTAATGATGTACTCTTGACAACACTGTTTCTTGCTGTAGGACTTCATTTTTATGGTGGCTGCAATAGGTACAGTGACTTGAAATCTTTTCACATCAAACTGAAGCAGACATCTTGTTTGGCAATAAGTCTTCTTCACCTGTTGGAACCACAGAATTCTCAGTGGCTGTATCAGTGACTATATCAGACTGCTATGTGTGCTCCAAGACTGCTGTCATCATCAAATTAATCCATCTCCTCCACTCCATCTGAGCTGCAGAGATCCCTCTAAAGCATGCCCAGGTAGTGAAGCCAGACAGTCATGAGTCAGAAGATAGAGATTTATTGATATGAGGCATGCAGATGTCTTGCTCTGGCACAGACATTGCCAAAGTTGTAAGAGCCCTTCCTTATCTAAATGCTGTTTACACATTTCCTGGGATTTTCAGATGTATTTCGGCACAACCCTCAACTGGTCAATTCTGAGTTCTTCAATTTGAACACAGACAAGTGTGGAAGGGATCAAAAGAGTGGACTCTACAAACTATTCCGTGCCTGATTCCCAGTGGAGTGTAAGAAGTGAGAGCTGAAATGCAGTGTCAAGACTGGAAACTGTCAACCTAGGAAGTGGCCAAGTTGGTAGCCCAAGAGAGAGAGATCCAGGAAATTCCTAACAGAGGAATAATTCAATCTCTTATTTTTCTTTGAAAGTGGGGATAACTACTGCTCTGAATAGAGTGGCTTCTGCAGGGAAGCAAAATACACTACTCATTAATAAGCATGAAACCATGAAATATTTGATTTGCTGGTGAAAAGGCAAAGGTGAGTTAACACTGATATAGTTAACATTGATATTTGAGTGCAATAAATGAATTGCTACTGGAAGTCCTATCAATAACACTTACCAGCCTGTGCCAGGAAAATGAAATACCTTTTATCCCTAAATATCCCTGTACATTTTCAGCGTAAATGGCACAAGGTTCCTACCTTGGTGTCTCCCCAAGTACTTTATGCACATCATGTCCCCACTTTTTTTTGTCTGTTTTCCATGCCCGCCTCCATTGAAAGACAAAGCAGGATCTTTATCCTTTAGGTGGCCCAGCATGGCAGATCTGGGAATTGTCTAACTGTAGCTTCCCACCAGCTACATTTGTACTATTCCCACCAACAACCCTCTTCTGTAAGCAAACATAATCATGGTTCATAGGGTTCCAGTCCCCTCCACAACTGCTCACTCATTGACCTTCCCTGGTATGTTTGGCACTGCACATCTGCAGAAAAAATGGCCAGGGCATCTGGGTTGCTATGCCCTGCACAGTGAGCTATACTACTGCATTTTCATAATCTTCTTATCTTCTAGGTGTCTGTCCCCAGAAATAAAAGACAATAAGAAATAAAAATGATGCCTGCTCTATAGTTATTTGGGGGTTTTCCTGCTTCTTTTCTCTTCTTGAAGAAACGCATCACAAGATCTTTTTTGTAGTCTTGTATAACATCTTTTCACAACTTACCAGAGGAAATAGTTAATGCCTCCACAGTCATAGGTCTCACCTGGTGAAAGAATGCAAATAGGGAAACTCCTAAGGAGATAAGAAACATTCAGCATAGATTGATCATAAACAATGTCATTATAAATAATTCCTTAGAGTAAGCACACCATCTGCTTTTCTGTGGCCCGCCAACTTTCATAGCTCTGATGGGAGAGGTTGCCAAGACAAATCTTGGCAGATCTCACTGATACCTAGTAGGGTGCTGGCCAACGAAGTTTTTCAGCTCAATTGAATTTCTTTCTTTGACAGCATAAGTGGCTTACAGGGTAGACAGGAAGCAGTAGATATGATATGTCTGGCTTTAAAAAGCTTGTGATAGTGCCTCACATGACATTCTCATAAACAAACAATGGAAATACGGTCTAGAGTGTTTGTTCATTAACTAGAGTCATACCACCACTTAGGGTCATGACTGTCATTACACTATAAGCTCAAGAGAAATGCAGTTGTTTATGCAGGTATTTGGGTTGTACAAAGTTATCCATCTGTAAGCAGCCTCCCACAAGTAGAATAAGTTTTCACTTCACTAGACAAAACATGATCCCTATAGATTAGGTGAATAAGTAGTTGAAAACCTACACTGAAAGGGTAGTTACCAAGGGCTCACTATCAAATCAAAAGCAATAAATAAGTGTAGTTCAAAAAAGGTTTTACCTATCTAGGTCAAATCTTATCATTATACAAAACACTAACATTTATTACATAAATATAATTAAAATTTTAGTGTGTGCTACTATTCATTATATGCTCTTTATTATGTATTATTAAAAATAATATTCAGTATTTACAAGACAGATAACAAGACAGATATGTTCATTTATGAACAAGACAGTTGCAAATAGAGTACATAAGGATCATTAGTAAGTATCATACATAAGACAGAGGAGGTAAATATATGTCTCTCAGCTTTGAATGTTTGCATTCAAAATTTTCATTCAATTATTGATTGCATGCACTGTAGTAATCTTCCAAATAGCTGCACACCCAAAACTAGTTTGAATCAGCAGGCCCTTAGTCAGATCTATCTATACCTTAAAATCTAAATAAAGTTATAACAAGATAAGGAAAAACAGGAGGGACTGAATTGCCTTAACATTTTCTGTCACTGTGTTCTCTTGAGAGGAGGAAATGAGATGTTGACAAACAGCGACCATGCCAGATGTCTCTACATTGTAGTGTGGGTATTTATTCCTTTTTCACATGTACATTTCTCTAAATGACCTTAATGCCTTTGACTTTCTAGGTGTAGGAAATAAGTACTCAAACAAGAAGACAGATAGAGATTAGCTATAATTATTAAAAAAAATCAACTTTGCCTTCCTAGAGATTATCAGTCTTTCCTGTGGTATTCATAATTCAACTAAGGCATTGTTCACCTGGCGGATGTTTACAAATCTTATTTCCTCAGGTCTCTTCTTTCAGTAGTCTTTGGATATATGCCTAAACACTCTTTCATGATCTGGCACTGCTTTCTCATCTTCGTATCAATTCTCTTCAAACACAGGTGCTTCCCCAAGTCCCATTCAAACCATCATTCTGCCTGTAAGCCATCAGCAAACAATGAGGCAATTCAGAAAGAGAACAGAATTTGGACACCTGACTGTGTCAAACATTTCCACTTAAGCAAGCAAGTCACAACAATTCATTGATGAATATAGAGCTTGGGTTTTATTCAATGATAAATGATGGCTACTTTACTGGTATTATTACATTTCATATTTCAGTAACATCAGAAGGTGAACAGTTACACTCAGAACACTAAGCAAATGAAACTGATAGTGCTAGAAATTAGACCTCAGTTTTGAGTGCTCCGTAGAAAATATACTCCATTTGTCTGTCCTGCGATGTCCTTTCAATTGTTCCAGAAACAGTTTGCTCAAAAACACACCTTATCAGGAGAGATTTATCAGGAAAGGATTGTGTTTATCCAGTACCTACCAGAGAAATCAATGTACTGGAAAAGATAAAGAATAGATAATTACTAGGTTGTCATACTTTCTGCTTTCAACCATACATTTCTACACTATATTATTTGACAGTCTGTTTGTATTACAAGACAAGGCCGTAAATTATCCCCAATGTCTCAAAGAAATACTGTTATTTTCTGGAAATAAAATGCCATCCACACATGAAATCTAATGTAAGTAAAATTTTTAATGATAAGGAACAAATATGAGTAGGCTTTGTATGAGTTCAGGCATCCTGCTTTGAAAAGTATATCCAGGGATGTAAATTTTAAAGCTGCCTTATTTTATGAATACAGCTCTGTAAACCAATGACATGTTTGGCATGCCAGAAAAAGGTCAAGAGTTACAAGTTTAAGAACTAATACGAGAGCCTACAGAGTTCACTAAAAGTCAATCCTATCCTTGTACACAGGATCAGATATTTGCTTACCTTTTGTTTTATTGAATGAATAAATGCATTTCTTATAAAAATAACAATTATTTTTAACATGCTTCAAGGTACCAAGCATTTCCCCATATGAGTTCATACTAAATAAAGATGAGGCACAAAATAAAACTGTGTCTGTTTTTCCTTCATATGTTTCCTCTATTTCCCCAGGCCTATCCCTCCTGTTTTAGCAGTGCTGATGCTACCAACCTCCGGGTAGAGGGAAGTGATCCTTGGCAGACAGTATCTAGATCAGATTCTTCCCTTGATTTCATATTCTGGGTCTGTCAGCTCAAGAGTCTTGACAGGCTTCTTACAGGAAAACAAGGTCTCTCGGGACCCTCTTTAACATATATTCTATTGTCAAAGAGGTTACCATCTCTGTCTAGAAACAATGCATCCAGGCCACAGCATTCATTCTACCCTTTTTGTTTGGCTGTGGTACAAATGACAAAAGAGCATGAAAAAGTCAATTTAACCGAAACTGATGATCCCTGATATACACTGAGTATGAGCTCTGACAAATAGTGTAAACAGAACATTATTAAAGAGAGCTTCTGGAGGAAGGGAAAAAAAAGGTAGAAAAACAATCAGAGTCAAAATAGAATATAGAAAGAGCAAAAGAAACATTAAAAGCTTAGCATGGCAAGGATGTCCCTGTGATGAAGAAAGGACCGTTGTGGAGAAGATAAAAGAACAGGTAGATTTCTCTGATAGATTTGTTGGTTGTTTTCATTGAGAAATGACTAGGGATCTTATCTGTGGAGGAGAACACATCTTTACACTATTCTACATGCTTTTCCCCGAATAATTCCACCATTTTAACTGATCATTCAGCACGTACACACAGATAACACTTGATATATCCCGTCAGCATGCCTGGGAATTGATAGATAGATGGCTGGTTTAGGCAGAGCTAAATGACTTGAAGGGACTCCAGAGTAATATTAAGGGCAGTGCAGTTATGCTGCTGTTTCTTCTTGCCCAGACAAAATTTTAGACTGTTCTGAAAGTTCTGAAACACTTGCTAAGTGTTGCCAACCTCAGCTGTTATTTACTGGATGCCCTGCATCCAGGTAGGATTTACTAAAAATGACAGAGTTGGTGATTGACGATGTCCCTGCTCATTGTTGCAGGGTGCACTAGATAAACTTTAAAGGTCTCTTCCAATGCAAACTATTCTATGTTCATCCAGGTTTACACCAGTATTTGGACAAGTAAGAGGAGACAACCAGAGTGGAAAATTACAGTACAGAGAGTGAAAGCTTTCAGAGCAACCAAACATATTTTAAAAAGAAACCATTTTAAACACTCATTACGCTGCTCTTCCTGCCTTCCCAATATCAGAGTATTGTTTATCTCAATGTGAGAGACAGAAAAGAGACAGAGAGATATTTTTGCTTCACTTTTCTATACATGTGGACGTGCACATACCTTTCCTTCTACTAAGTGAATTCCTCATATAATCATAGAACGGCCTGGATTGGAAAGGACCTTAAAGAACATCTAGTTCCAACCTCAGTGCCATGGGCAGCAACACTTTCCGCTAGACCAGGTTGGTCAGGGTTCCATCCAGGGTTCCAGGGATGGGGCATCCACAACTTCTTTGGGAAACCTCTTGTAGTGCCTCACTGCTCTCACAGTAAAGAATTTTTTCCTAATATCTAATCTAAACCTACTCTCAGATTGAACCCATTGCCCCTTGTCCTATCCCTACATGATCTCATAAAAAGTCCCTTTCTTGCAGGCTGTCTTCATGTACTGGAGGGTTTCAATTAGGTCACCCCAAAGCCTTTTCTTTTCCAAGCTGAACAGACCCAATTCTCTCAGCCTTTCCTCATAGGAGAGGTGCTCTATCCCTCTAACCAACTTGGTGGCTCTTCTTTGGACTCACTCAAACAGGTCCATGTCCATCCTGTGCTGGGGACTCCAGAGCTAGTTGTAGTACTGTAGGTGAGGTGTCACCAGAGCAGAGGGGCAGAATCACCTCCCTCACCCCGCTGGCCATGCTGCTTTTGGTGCAGCCTAGGATACAATCTGAGCTGCAAGTATACATTGCTGGCTCAGGTCCAGCCTCTCATTCGCCAGCACCTTCTTGGCAGGGCTGCTCTTGATCTGTTTGGCCTCCAGCCTATATTGATACCAGGAGTTGCCCTGACCCAGGGGCACTTGGTCTTGTTAAACTGCCTGAGATACCCATGAGCTTGTCCAGATGGCGCCTCGTCCTTCAGGTATATCAGCCTCACTCAGGTTGGTGTCAACTGCAAACTTACTGAGGTGCACTCAATCCTTTCGTGTTTGTCACTAAGTAGGATATTAAATAACACTGGACCCTTGAGGGGACACCACTTGTCCCTGACATCCATCAAACTCTGAGACATTGGCCACTACCCTCTGGATGCGACCATCCAACCACTTTCTAATTCACCTAACAGTCCACTCATCAAATCCGTCTCCAATTGGGAGAGAAGGATTTTGTGGGGGACCATGTCAAAGGCTTTAGATAAGCCCAGATAAATGACATCTGTAATCCTTCCCTTGTCCACTAATGTAATCACTCCATCAAAGAAGGCCACTAGGATGGTCAGGCATCCTTACTGAAGCTGTGCTGGCTGTCTCAAATCACTTCCCCTGTCCTCCATGTGCTTTAGCACAGCTTCTAGGAACATCAGTTCCATGATCTTCCCAGGCACAGAGGTGAAGCTGACAGATCAATAGTTCCCAGGGTCCCCTTTTCTAGCTTTTTTAAAGGCGGGTAAAATGTTTCCCTTTTTCCAGTCACCTGACTTTGGAAATACCATGAAGAGTGGCTTAGCAACTACATCAGCCAATTCCTTCAGGACTCTGCAGTGCATCTCATAGGGTCCCATAGACTTATGAACAATGACAAACCTCAGGTGGTCACAAACGTGGACTTTACTTAGAGTGGGAGGGACTTTGCTCTCCCAGTCTGATGTCCATCCACTAAAAAGTTCTACTGCTGTGTTAGTGACAGTCACTAACCGTTCCTTGCTTGGTTGGAGTTGCTTTTTTGAGAAGAAGGAAAAGGGAATTTGGCACCTGTTTGAACAAGAAATAATTCAGAATGCAGCAAGGAGACCGGGGGGAAAAATGACAAATGATCCAAAGTAACTGTTTGCTGCTAGCAAAAAAATAAAAAATTATTTTCCAAATACGTTTCCAGAACAGTAAGCACGAGTTGGCAATATGACTCATATTCATAGAAATTGGGTATTATTTCCTGCTTTTCAGTCTAAAGGTATCCCCCTGCAAGTTTTCAAAAAGCAATGTGAGGGGATCCACAAATTCCATGAGATGATGCTGCCAGTCCCAGCCCCTTCAGCGGCTGTGCACATGAAAACTAACCCGCCTAGAGATTAGGTACAAAATGTTCTTTCAGAAAAAGCTGAGCATAGCCAAAGGCAAAGAGAAGAAAATTACATGGAAAAAAGTCAAATGAAAACAAGAAGTTAAAAAAGAGAAATAAATGTATAAATACAAGTATAGTTCTAGATCAGAACAGTGTGATTCAGACTGAAAACACTGAAGTACATTCAGTCTGTGTTGTAGAAAAAGGAAGGTTTTAAGACACATATGAAGGTTTTCAGACATATGTATTCATCCAAGATTTCCTACACACACTGTGAACATTTACACGCCTTTTTTTCCTTTTTTTTTTTCCTTTCTGGTGGGTATTTCAGCTTTTTTGGACTTCATGCTACAGAAGCAAGGATAGTAGTGAATGACTCATAAAAGACATTTCTAACCTATTAGTCAGATATCTGTTACGGGAATAAGTATTGATTCTGTGCCTGTCTAAATGAAAGATGTGTCTGGTGGCTCATGAGGGAAGGTATGTGATATTCAAGGATCATGGTTTTCTCCAGTAAATGTATGTGTCTTTCCAGACAGAGGTTCCCAGACTGTTCTGTATGTACTTTTAGTGGTGTTGGAAGGGTTTCAGACCAGTTCTGCACATGTTGATCACCAAATCAACTAAATTTAGGAATCCTGCTTTAGATAGAATCACTACAGCTTGCTGATGGCAGCCAGGGGAGCAATTCTAGTCTGTCTGTACTGAACCTGTCTGCCCATGGGAACATGTTAACACCAGAATTCAACAACTGATCATCAGTAATTTCCTATGTGGATACAGGTACAAGAGTTACTGAGCAATTGGTTCTCTAGGTCACCAAGGGGTGGCATTTGTCTGTGTGGAGATACTCCTATGATAATTTAGGGATGAGGTGAGAGGAGAATAAGGATAGTTCTGGTTTAGGGAAGTGGACTGTGAAATAAAGCAGTGAAGTCAGGTGTACTAAGAACCAGCAGGAGAAGATCCCAAAAGAATGAAAGAGTCTGAAAACACCCCACTGCTCTGTGTGTACCAACCTGGCAGAGAGTCATGATCTCTGTGTACAAGGTACGTAAGTAAATAAATGGCCAACTCCCATTTTGAGTCTCTGACCCCCATTAACTCTTTTCCATTTACTTCAAAGAGACCGGGCACATGCCTGAAATTACACAAAGACTGATTTTTTTTCATGCATCAGGACCCAGAGTTAATTTGTGTATGGGAATCAAGTCACTCTAGACACTTTGAGTTGGGTGAGTCTGTATTCTTTCTTTAGAAAAAAGTTGCTCCTCTACTTGCATTTATAGCATAATGTGTTTATTTAAAACAAAATATATGCTTGCTAAGGTAGAAAATCAACAGCAATATCTAAGCAGAAGTTTACACAATAACCATCTTTGCTTCCTTTGCACACTTAAGAAAGAAATGACAGATGCAGGCTATAACTCTGGAAGGTAAATCTGGGGCCACAGTAAAGCTTAAAAAAAAGTATTTTCTGTCACTAATTTGGAGTTTTCACTTGTTTCAGCATTTGTCTCTCCTGGGTACCTTTGATGTAGCATTGTTTCTGGTCCTATCTGCTTACAGAATCCTCTGCACATATAATTAGGAAAATGATGTTCTGAGGTGTCACGCAACTTCTATTGCAGGGAACATGAACACTTACACTCCACCAGTCTCAAGAGACAGGCAATTATTTAGCACAAACAAGACTTTCATGATGGTTTGAAAGCCATCTCTAAGCACACTCTACACAGCAAGCAAGGCCAGGCTTTGCATCCCCCAGCGAATTCACACAGGTCAATTGTCTCACGGACAGCAGTTATTCACAGTGCTAACTGAAGTGAGAAACCAGACTGCAGTTGAGCCAGAGGATGAAACCTTGTACTCTTCTTTCCTTGGAAGCAAAAGAAGAGCAAAGTAAACTCCGAGGAAGGAAAAAAGGACTAGAAGAGATTACATGAATCATTGAATCCATTCCCTTATCCACAACCAGGTAACATGCTGCTGGATCAAAGAACTCTACTCTCTCCCACACTGCAAAACTCTCAGAGTATTTTGCCATATCTTATAATAATTTCCACACTTTTACTACAAAAAGAGCTGTAGAAAATATTCTTGGCATCTTCCCACATCAGAAATGTTGTACTTTCAATAAAAATGCAAAGATCCTTCCTAATCAGAGCTAGAAAAAATTATTTCTTGAACCCATCATGATGATCAATTTAACTTTGGTTACAAGACAAGAGACAGCAGGCAGGCATGAGAGAAGTGTCTTCAGCCCTAGTTGTCCCAGATCAGTGTGAAGGGATGAGAAGTGAGAGAGAGAAAAGAAATCTGTCCTTCTACCCACCAAGTGTTGGAGGGAGGTGAGAGGCTTTTCGCCTCTGTGCTCTTCATTTTGGAAAGTAAAAAACCTCACATACCCTATTAAGGCCATTTCATACAGTTCCGAGGAGTATTTCTCCCTGCTGTTTTTCAGTCTCATGCGGTTCTTGGTAAGTTCTGATCTTCCTGGCATGTTGTGTGTTGCCCTGTATTTATCTCTGCAGCAATGCTTCACAGTGCCAAAGAGAAAATCACTGTACCAGACCTTTCAGCTAGAGAACCATCACTGCCAGGTTCAGGCAGCCAACCTCAGAGCTGCCCCGAGAGCCCAAAAAATGGTTAAAAGCTGCCCCAGACCCACTAGATGGCACTGTGTGTGGCTGTACCAGCCCTTAGGAACCCAGACAGAGTTTAGCTGGAGCCCAGAAGCTTCAATCTCAGCTGTGTGGCTCTGATTCCCAGCACAAGTCAATCTACCTGGAACCTCACCCAGCTGTTCTGCCCGTTCAGCAACTTTTGGGTTCCCTCAACCACACTAAATAAGGCTCTTTCCAATAATTACCCCTGTGTTGTTTTTGGGGGTTTTTTGGTTCTGTTTGTTGTGTTGTTTTCTTTTTCTCAAGAAACTCCATGATTTCATTTTTCCAGTTCCTGGATCTTCCCCAAAACATTCCAGAGGTTTCAGGAAATATTTAGAAAGTCAGTAAGTCTGAGTGTCCTGGCTGGCTGATGTGTAATGTGTATGTGAGTGGAAGGGTACATACTTCAAGCAAGCCTTCTAAAAAAGCTGCAGATTACAGGAATTTTGATGTGACCCTAATTTTCCATCTTGGTTGCACCAGGCTGAGTCTGGATTCCAAAACAATCAGTTGGGGAAGGAGGATTTTTGGTGGGATCATGTAGAATGGGATAGGAGCCTCTGTCAGGTTTCCAAACACTGAAAATAAGTGTGCTTATATTTGGTAAATCTTTCTCCCTTTTCTGATCAAGGTTTCTACCCTTACTATGAGCAGTGTTTAATGGGTTGTGCTCAGAGTGAAAATTGATGGGACCACTGGGAAAAACAATGGGACTGCCATTTTCAGTTTGGAAAGCAACACTTTAGTCAAGTGCAGTTTTCTAATTGAAATGCAAGTTGAAACCTCCTTTTCTTTCTGTCTCTGCTTCTGTACACTGTTTTCTATAACCTCCTGTCTCTGCCTTCTAAAAGTTTCTCTTGTGTTGCAGTTTCAGCAGCATCCTGAGGGCTTTAAGACTGTTTCTGTAGTTTTGGAACCCTCTCTTTTGCCTCCCTAAGTAAAAGTGCTATTTGAAACAACTTCTCGTCATTCTCTCACATCACTACTGTGAGCCACAGTAAAGCTTTCCAATTATGCCATTTAAGACTCAACTGCAAACTAATCTATAAACCATACACAAATTGTGCAAGTTGAACAAATATCAACAGTTTCTGCGTCCTGTGCATTTAACATAGAATTGTACTGTAGATTAGGTTGGAGGGGACCCTTAAAAGTCATCTAGTCCAATCGCACTGCAATGAGCAGAGACAACTTCAATGAGATCAGGTTGCTCAGAGAACCGTTCAATCTTACCTTGAATGTTTCCAGGGATAGGGCATCTCTCTGGACAACCTGTACCAGTGCTTCACCACCTTCATAATAAAAATTTTCTTCCTTGTATCTAGTCTAAATTTTCCTTCTTTAAGCTTATAACCATCATCCCTGTCCTGTTACAACAGGTTCTGCAAAAAAGTCTGTCACCATCTCTCTTATAAACCCCCTTTAGGTACTGAGAGGCCTCAAGAAGGTGTCCCTGGAACCTCCTCTTCTCCAGGCCAAACTCCAACTCTCTCAGCATTTGAAGCAGTATTTCAGAGAAAACCTCCATGACTAGGTAGTGTAGGTCAACAAAGCACTGTGAGGAAGGGCAAGTACGCTTATCAAGCCCTATGTTTTTAGTAACTGTCCCTCATCTGAGGGGTACAGCCTCCAGACATGGCAGGAATAGTAAGTGACTGTGTGAGAATTCTTAGACCTCTTTCATGTGGATGCCATGGCCCACAGGAGCAGGAAATAAGCCAGATATCCCTCCAGAGGGAGGTATCCCTCTGTTTATCAAGGACTTATCTGGAGACATCCCTACAGATGAACCTGGATAAAAGTACAAGTAGCAAAACAAGAAGTGAGAAACAACTGTGCGAGACTGGGAGCAGAGTGGCCAAGTCAAAGGGAGAATGTGGGTAAAAACCCTAAAAGGGACCAAAAAAAGAGCAAACCATTCTAAAGCCCCCCTTTTATTCTTTGTCATTTTCTTTGTTTTATATCTATATATTTATATTTATAGTTATATAGACATAGTTTTATGTCCCCAGATTTGTCTGGAGCCTGCACAAAATCCAAGTGTCATAAGAAACTCCAGAAATGTAGAAGTTTATCTAGACAAAAATTTTAGTGTTATGACTGGTTCACCACAGTACTATGTCACAGTTTTAGGGATAATTAAAACTGGCATTTATAATTACAGGACAAAACAAATAAATCAAAAATTAAATAAAAATCCACAACACACCGAAAAGCACTATATACAGTCAAATTTCCAAATGAAGGATGGTTTGCTGTAGATGATTTTTTCAAGTAGACTCAGACTTGGGCATGATGAGGTTTTGTACTGTGCTCACTCATCACCCACAATGAGGTTTGGAGCGGTATTTACTGCAGAACTTTGAGAAAAAAATCTTGAGACAGTTTGATCTCATAATGCAGCTTAAAGTAGCTTTAACTTGAACAAACTTGTAATAAAGTCCAGTGAGCAGTAAACAATAATTTATTCTGGATTTTACCTGTTCCATAAGGTAGAATTTGCTGTACTGGTGCAGAAGCCAAAATTTTATTCCCATATCTTCCTCTACATCCATGTAACAATTTTTTCCCAATTTTGAATCTATTCACTTCAAAGATGATGGGCACATCTGGATCGATGGGAAGCTGAAGATGAGCCAGCAGTGTGCCCAGGTGGCCAAGAAGGCCAATGATATCCTGGCCTGGATCAGGAACAGTAGGAGCACAGGACTGGAGCACAAGTCCTGTGAGGAGAGGCTGAGGGAGCTGGGGTTGTTTAGGCTGGAGAAGAGGAGGCTCAGGGGAGACCTCATCACTCTCTACAACTACCTGAAAGGAGGTTGTAGCCAGGTGGGGGCTGGTCTCTTCTCCCAGGCAACCAGCAGTGGGATAAGAGGGATAAGAGTCTTAAGCTGTGCCAGGAGAGGTTTAGGTTGAATATTAGGAAGAAATTTTTTACAGAGAGAGTAATCAAACATTGGAATGAGCTGCCTCCGAGGCAACCAACAGTAAGACAAGATGGCATAGTCTCAAGCTCAGCCAGGAGAAGTTTAGGTTAGATATCAGGAGTTCTTTACAGAGAGGGTAATCAGGCACTGGAATGGGCTGCCCAGGGAGGTGGTGGATTCTCCGTCCCTCGAGGTGTTCAAGAAAAGACTGGATGTGGCACTTAGTGTCATGGTCTAGTAACTGTAGTGGTAGTGGATCAAGGGTTGGACTTGATGATCTCAGAGGTCCTTTCCAACCCATTTTATTCTATGATTCTATGATCTTCCTTCTGTATTTTTCTCTACACTGGAAGAAAATAATTTTTATGGCACATTTTTTTTATTATCCTTTGCAACTGACAGATTATTCCTGACAGATTATCTCTGGGCATATTTTTTGAGAACTCAGGGTTAGAAAAAGGGCCAAAAGAGTTTATGTCAACATTCTTTTAGATCATGAACTTACGTCTTCCTTCAGAGTTGTATGGTCTGGTTCATAAACTTGTTTCATACCAACCCATTTTATTTAAAAGAAGCAAATTTCTTTTAAGAAACAAACTTCTCCTTTCTTTTTTTTTTCCTTGAAAAAGAAAAAATCAACCTAAAAATATAAAAAATATTGGATAATAGTCACTAGATCTTTAAAGAAAACTTTTCACAGATGCTGACAGCTGTGTAAGAAGTTTGTCCTCAAAGACAGAAAAGCTAAACAAATATTGTGAAAATAGAAACTGTGAAACACCAGTGGTGGTTTTCCATAAGATAGCTAATTGCATGCCTGTGTGTTCATGTTTTGTTCTGTGTCTTTTGCCACTATCAATGACTCATATTTAAACAGCAGAGAGAAAAATATGTATTCACGTCTCCTGTAAGTTCTTGTTGGCACTCTTTTAATGAAGTAATTAACGTGAAATGTGATACTATCAGAGAAGTTGGCAAATACAAATCAAACAGGTTTTTGATTATGAGCCTGCAGGAATCCTCCCTGAGCTCAAAGTGTGCATGGAGATTTTATAAGCAATTAAACTCTATCCCTGAAAATCCTACCTTCAAAGCCTTTTGGATCACCTGTAGAGTTTTATTGTTGGCTGCCAATAAAGAGAGCATAGAAGCTTCTCTAGGGAAAGCTCAAACAAGGAAAAGAAACATGAAACAAACTACACTTAACCTCTTCCCTGATGGTGTTGCTTTTTATCCTGCATTGATGCTGCTTTAAACAGATGCTGCATTTGAAACTTACTGGCAGGATTATGAGGCAACACAGAAAGTGTTTTACCACTTCTCATGCTGCAGAAGAAAAGCCAGTGGCACAAAATATTCTACAATGGAACAAGATCTCCACTGATTTTGGGTTTTTTAACATTATAATATTTAGGCAGTGGCTTTAAGTAGTATAAGATATCAACCATGCTTCTGTGTATGCTACAACCTAACACATGATATCCAACGCCATCCTCTTTCAGCTTTGGCTCATGGCAGTACAGACATCCCCAAGATTTCTCTGTTCTTTCTTGTGTGACTTTTCAGCAGCAGATTATTGCCCTCTGTGCTTTCCCCCCAGAAAGGTTCAGTGACTTGCTGTCAAGTAAGAGAACTAACAAGTTGCAGCCTCCTGTTGCCATTGCCTGGTATAGTGCATGTTTTGTAAAGTATGACAAGTGAGTGTCTGTTCCACATTAACATCATGGCTGTATCCAGTCCTGGCCGTTGAACTGGTAGAGACAGGACACTGGAAAGCTGCTTTTGCCCATTTGCCATTATATGCCTGGACATGAGGTCATAAAGAAAGCATGTGGAAAGGCCACAGTGTGTAGGGAAGGAGCGTTCTGCATCCTCATCTGCCCCTGCGCAGGCACAGAGCCCAAAGCATGCGCTGACCTGTTGCCCTTTAAATACAGACTGTCCTCAATTAAACCCATCAAGACACCAGAGGTTTAGCTATTCTTTCCTTTACAGCAGCATAACACTGCTAATTCAAGAGATCAAGTGAGAAAAATCAGATCCAGCTTGTCTACACTATTATTTGTCCATGGCTATAAACCACAAGTGGCTGCAGGTTGCATCTGTCAGCATGTAAACATTCCTTCAGCTGGTGTTCATCACAGCAATGGGGCCTGTTTAAAGAGTTATGTATATCACGATTACAGTTGAACATTCACGACTGCAAAGATGTTGCTGGCAACACGGGTTTGACAACAGCAATTATGTATCTTGACTCTGGAGAGACCCCGGGGTTGTCAGTCTCTTCTGAACTGCTGCTCCCTGCAGTTTCTCTTCAGGCGTACTGGGAGAAGGTGCTTGCAGAGGAGATTTTTGGAGCCATGCTTTTTGCGTCCTGTCCTGACCACTAGCAAAGAAAGCACATGTTTTTCACAGCCTGCTACTCCTTTCATTCCTGTGAAGCACAGCACTTTGAGAACACTGAAAGCAACTGCTGCTTAACCAGTAGGAGAATACGTCACTGCTGAGCCAGCTGCCTGGAAATGTTAATGCTGTTCTGTGGTTTCTTCAGTACTCTGGGCCAGCGTTTACCTCATCAGATGTATCTTTTCTTTACTGCCTTATCCCAGTCTGTGCTTTATTCTCAGTGCAATCTATTTTCCATGACTGACAAGTCTGGGGAGTCCCCAAAGGTACTTAAACAAAAGCAGGATGTAAAAAGAAATATGCACAGCCCATGGAAAGAAAGGAGGGAAAGAAAGGAAAAATACAGCCACTGCTGCCATGAGAAATCCTGGCCTCAGGTGGAGAGCAGGGGCAGGACCTGAGAGAGGAGCAGAGCAGGACCAAGGAGGAGGATTGGGCAGGGTTGAAGAGGTGAAGATTGTGATTCCAGCTAAAGCTGATGAGACTGCAGAGGAATAGAAGATGAATAAATTTACAGAATCTACAGAAGCAAAAATAGAGTCTGATAGCTATTTTTTTTTTCCAAAGAGACAGTATTATCATCCCTGTTTCATGAGTGGAGAAATAAAATATTTAAGTGATTTGCTTTTAGCAGGTTTGGAGCCCAGGTTCCTCCAGCCCTCAGGCAAGAGGTTTGTTACATGTATTACCTTCAGGTGACTTGGAGAACATTGATTAAAGTGATTTTAACTGCACAAGACTCAAAATTCAGATTGGGGCGGGGAGGAAGTCTCTTTGGATCAGCCTCTGATCTTCACCTTGATTTTTGCTTCCTTTAGGAAAAAAAATAAAATAAAAAGAACACTGCTAAAATATTTATGAAAGGAAGCAGCAGAAGACTAGTCCTAGCTATCTCCCTTTAAGTATGTAGTTTTTGGCCTGGGGTTATTAGGCTCATCCTGTGAATCGGTCGAAGGGTCAATAAATCTAGAGCTCACTGGGATTACATGCACATTACCTCCACTCTGTGATTTCTGAGTGATGCACTCATTAATTACCATGGTTGTCAGTGTGCACTTTGCCTTCAGCAATGAAAAATACTGAGGCTTGCTCCCAACCTGTCAGCCTGATTCTCCTGTTTGGTCAGATGGTCTGCAATGCTTGCACATGACAGCTTGCTCCTCCATGGGGCACAATCCACTTCCTGTTTCCTTGTGATAATACATGTGTTGGTAATAAACTGCCCATTCATAATCTAACACAACCAGTTGATGTGGATAATTAGCTGACTAAGCTCTTCCATTTCTAATTTTCTAGAATGCAGTGTCTGTACTGGACACCGCACAGGCTCCTTTCTCCCTTTCCCTGACCTTGCAAACAGTAGAGAATAATCTGGTGTAAATAGATGGGTAGCATCAGAAATGTGACAAAGAAGAAAAGAGAGATGCTGCATAGAGTCTGAAGTAAACGACATCTCACTGCCTTTTCAGTATATGTTCATGCATTTGTGCTACTGTAACGCTGCTTTGAAAATTAATTTTAAATTCATAATGATATATGGCAATAGTCTTTTCCTGACAAACAACCATGACTGTGCTTGGTAAGCATCTATTTGAAAACAGAAAAGATAAATAGTCCTTACAGTAATTAAGTCTCAAAGGGTTTTCTGTTCCTACTGCAGCTCCAAAAGAGATTCTTTTTCAAAATACATCTTCAACTGTGTATTAGTAAGGGTGTTTCTCAGTGAGGGCTGAGGATTCAGAATATGGGGATATCGATTACATCCTCCTTTAGCTTTCCACAGTAGGTTTCCAAGGAGGTAGCTAACTAGAACTGAATAGACAACCACATTTTTGCTGAATAGCTAGAAAACACAGGAAACACATTATGTGGTTTTTAAAGTCTTATGAATTTTGGAAAAAAGATGTAGAGTTTCTGCTGAAAAATACCATCATAATTATCTATATATTTTTTATTTCACTCCAAGAATTTTCAACCATGAATGACTTTCTTGGGGCCTTCATAAATAACTAAATAACGGACAGCATCGCTGTCATGAAATGAGTTTATTACTCATAATCATGTTGGTTTAAGGGTCTTTTTGGTTTTTGTCTTTTTTTTGGAGGCAATCACACTAAGTCACTACACAGACACCTTTGGGCTTGTACAACATAAGGCACCATATGGGTGCACTTTTCAGAATTACTTTCAGACATAGAAAGAAACAGATGTGGAGTGGTCATTGCCTTGGGAGTTTGATCTGCAGCATAGGCATCTCACTTTTATTATCCTTCACTTTCCACTGATCATATGTTGGTTTCCTTTGCATCTTCTCTTTTCTCACACTTCTCTACTCACAGCAGAACATATTCTCTTCGGTAATTATGGTCATCTTCAGATTCCCTTCAAGATCAGAAAAAACATTTGCTTTACTTTTGCCTTTCAGTTCACTGCCTGCTTTGGATAAAGCTGAGTATGGAAGTATTAAAACACCAGAGGAAAGCCTGCTGTCACAATGAGTTTGATCCAAAGTGCTTTGAAGTAATTCATCAAGAGTGGTTCCCAATTATTGCTTTTGGCTTTGGGTCCACCCATGGCTTTCTACTCCAGCAAGAAGCATAAGTATTAAAAAGTTTCAAAAGATTTACTTGATGGGATTATCAGTTTGGCTTTATGAATAATGCCCTCCGAAGATTCAGATAAGCATGCCACCACTTGAAAGCTCTCCCTAACACCTCAGGCTGAGATTAAAGGTCCTCTACAGTTGTGGTGCTTAAAGCTTCACAAATAGTGGATAATTTCAGCCTTACAACTGAGCTACTCTTTGGTCTCTCACAGCTGAGAAAAAATACACTTTCTTGATTCTAACATCAGAATCATCTGCTGCTTTTGAAAACATAGTCTTCACAATTGAAATGGTTTGAATTGTGGTACAACATTACTGGAAAATCTTAGCATAATTTTGTGATGCAATGAGGGTTCTAAGATAATTGCTTATTTGTTGTTGCCATCCACTCTTTCTAAAACAGTGTGTTTCTTCACAGTAGTGACATTATTTATATTTGAAAGATATCATCTTAAGGGGGGTCCTAAATTTTGCATCCACAGTCACGGATAGCAGTGATAGTTCATCTCATAGAAAGGTCATTTACAGCAGGTAGACACATACACATGTATAACATATGAAACTAATTACGCAAGCAGTTTCTTTTCCCATAAGTTTTAGGTCCCCTAAGAAATTTGGCTCCTAAAACTTAGATTGTTTTTGGAGTACTTTTTGGAGGACTAGAGGATTCTGTAGAAGTTCCTTTTAATATTTGGTTCTGAATCTGAAATGCTACTACTATCTGAAGAATGTTTTTGTTTTCTTGGTGAAAATCTACACTCCTTCACTCATGCCTCAGTCCGCTAAATTTAGGTACAGTGCCCCACAATGATGCATTCTGTATCAGATTCCCTTTTAAAACTAAACCTTAGGAAATGCCGTACCGAGTCTGCAGGACATAAAGAAATACATTGCAACAAAGAGAGTAAAATTAATTAGTAATGGCATAGAATTTTCAAATCTTAACCCAAGTGCTTTGCTGAGCCGGAAATTCCAGTTCTAGGTGAACACTGTATTTGGACTTTGTGAGTTATCTTCCTTCTTTGGGATGTATTTTTCTCTGAGAACAAACAGAGTAACTAGAGCCATTTACAGGGCAGAGCAAGAAGGAAGAAACCCTAGGTAGTCCTCAATATATATAGAGAGAGCGAGAGAGAGAGATACCAAATTTGTATATACTGTAGATTCCCCCAGTAGATTCCCCAGCCAGTTGCTGCCATCACCTGGGACTTTGAATAAGACAGAATGCAAAATAAAACTACAGTTTGATTAGGTTTTCTGTATTTCTTAATTCTGTCTGGAAAGAAATGTGACAGATATCCAAAAGAATTTGACAGCCTGAGAAAGGCTTCTAGTTCTGCTTTTGCCCTTGGGACTCTGGCCGTGTATAAACAGAGTGAGGCAAGCCTATGGTCTCTGCACAGACGTAAATAGCCACAGGTACACAGGGTCTACTCAGTTCTCCAAGGAGGTCGGCTCTTCAAATAGCTCCCATCCTCTCCAAAAGAAAGTGGGAATAAGATGGGAGCACCCTACAGTCTGAAACCAGCCAAGGGCTTCTAGGTGAAATACCATCAACTGGTTATCATCTAATCTTAAAAATTTTGCTTTAGTGTCAGTGATTAAAAATTATGCCTATAAATATCATATGATACTCTAACATAGGCACCACATATTATTAGACATCATAGATCCATATGAAAAATATGGGTTTTTATGCTCCTGGGAGATTCATCAGGTTGTAAAAATGAGCATGAAAGAGTTTGTACAATATTTTAATGGTAGGATGCTTTGATCAGTCTACTGTTTTAATTAACAATTGAAGATTTTCACAAAAGAAAAAAGATTCTCTAAACAAGTTACACTGCAGTTTGCCCTTTGATAGGGTGGAAAAAACTTGTTTAGTTACATAGTTAGCAACTGTATTTTAGAAATTAAAAGCTACAGAAGAACAACTAATTTGTGCTTGGCTGGAGGCATCTTTGCTACCTTCCTGTAACAATTCATATATCCCCATCACTCAGGGAATGAGAAGAGGATGTATTTTAATGTCTCCAAGCAATCATGGGTCCCTCGGTAAGGCACAGGTTAAGTTTAGCATCACAGGCCTTACCTTAATTTTTCCCAAGATAGAAACATTTTTTCCTATGAAATACTATTCTTAGTGTTCTCAGTGTTTCTTTCTTTGGATACAATAAAAGAAACTGTATAATCAGCAGCCCTAATCAAGACACTATATAATCAAATAGGGTTTCTTCCCCTCAGTGGCATTGCAAATTTGCTTGTCGAGTCATTCCTTTCCTTGAAATTACTTTAGAAGATCTTTACTTGTCTTTTTTACCAATACCACAGAAAATAAATGTCATCCAACCCAATCAGTTGCCTCAACAAAACAGAGCAAACAAATTGTTGCTAGCTAATAACACTGGTGAGTGATACATCAAAGAAGCAGAATTTACACCTCTGCCTTGGCTTGATTAGAGTGTTCTAGTTTAATTCAGCATGCCACTATTTCCAGCTGGGTGTTCCTCTTCATCAGTAACAAACTTAGGAGCTGTTGATACTGATCACATGGACCCAATTAAATCTGTAATGACTTTTACTTCTTTGAAGTTTCAGCCTTGATGTGGCCCCCAATTCATTCACCAAAAGGTTTCCATTTACTGAAGGACTTTTTGGTTTGCTGTGAAACACCAACGTGCAGAACTGAATGAACGTAAAGTGGACAAATTAGGCAGTAAACTCTCCTTTGATGGAGAGCCCTATTTTGCATTTCAGGAACTTGAATAACTATGATCACACTAGTTATGAAATTGGGACCTGTTCTGTTCAGTCTTGAACATTTGTTAAATACTACTATTTCTATAATATTTTATATTAAGTACGCAGCTACAGAAAGAATATAATATGACCAAAGGTACACCAACTAAAGCACCTGAGAAGATAAACTAACAAAATGGAAAGCAGCTAAAAAATCTGGTCTTTATTACCATCACATCTCATTTGGTTATCTCTTTACCTTTGAAGCAGACTGTAGTTCGAATGTACTTTTCTGAGACAGTTTATTTTTGTCACAGTACCTTTTGTGTAGCTGGTCTGGATTTGTAATGAAAGAGTGTTAATAATACAGGGATGTTTTAGTTATTGCTGAGCAGGGCTTGCACAGAGTCAAAACCTTTCTGCCCATCACACCACCTCACCAGCGAGTAGTTGGGAGGTGACAGAGCTGGGACAGATGCTCCCACATTACCAAAGGCATATTCTATACCACATGGCATCCTGTTCAGCAATAAAAACTGGATGAAAAGTTTGCCAGGCCTGCCATTGCTTGACTGGCTAAGCGTCAGTTGGCTAAGCGTAGTGATCCATTGTGGTTTGAGGTTTTTTCTTATTTATTAAAGCATCTTTAACTCAATCCTTAAGTTTTCTCACTTTTGTCCTTCCAATTCTGCTCCACATCCAATTGCAGGGGTTGCCTGGTGCTGAGCTGCTAGCCAGGGTTAAACCTCAGCAACTACTAACAGAGCAAATAGCTAGTTTTTGTTGCTGTGGTTGACATAGCATCTTGTCATGAACCAAAACTTTATTGAAAACACTCATAAACACCTTAAATCAACAAACCAGCATTCATATTTCTTCTTAAGGAGAGGAGCAACAGTGGAAATAGATACAAGAGGGATCATGCAGAGATAAAACTGGTTGATGATGTTAATTTTATTGGAAGTGGTATTGCCAAACACAGTATGCTTGTGGATAGAGACAATTCAGTGAGGCAGCAGAAGCCCTGGAGCTAGAAAGTGCAGGGTGGCTGCAAATGATAGGAGTCTTTCTGACATGTCCTGGACTTAACAGGCCACGCAATGTTTAGATGAGGAGCTCTGTTCTGCAAGCCCACCTACAGATTGTTAACACCCTATTCACTCCCAGGAATTATTGCTGCTGACCAAAAATAAGCCAAAACCAAAACCAAACCAAACCAACCCAAACAAACAAAAAAGACACACAAAAACACAACATCCCCCAAACAAAAAGCAAACAACAAAAAAAAAACCTTCCAAAAAACCACAAAGCACACAAAGAAACTCAGAGAAAGCCTAAAAAAACAATCATTGAGGCTCTGATTGTGTTTCATGTCTGACTAAAAGACAATTGTAAATAGTTACAGGAGATAGATGGTACAGATTTTTTACTAGTTTGACTTCAGGTTTCAGAAGAAAAAAAGAAATAGCTAGATTCTAGCTATGCTAAAGCCGAGGAAAGGACATTATGGATTAGGGCAAAAGTCATAAATGTTTCTCTTCATGGAAGCCTTTACCAAAATGAAATATGAATAGGAGCAAAACCACATTACAGGAATAATTATCCATGACAGTGTATTTTAGGTTACGTAGACCCTTCTTTCCTCCTGAAAGGACTGTGACAGGCCTCATGTTGTATCAACTTCTGGTGGCTGTGACATCTACACTGGAGCAGAGAGGGAAAGCAGCAAAATGAGCTGCATCAGAAGACTGCATGGGAGGAGGTAGCAAGAAATCAAAGTGCCAGCAGCAAACTCCAGCTGGGAGGCAGAACACTTCATTCCTAATAATACCTTGCTGGTAATTGCAACAAGTTGATCCCTTTGTAGTTTTGGGATGCAGCTGAGATATAATTGGCTGCATCACACATCATTGCAAAGGGAAAGCTCTACTGCACAGTTTATGATTACTTGCATCCAAGATGGTGCATACCAGATGGTGATAATTGCCTGTAACCCTGATGATATGCAACAGCTTTAAAAGGCTTGATTGAGAAGGAAGTTGCTCAATGAACAAGCAGATGAAGACTGGAAGATGATTATTTCTTTTTTACCCTTTAGATGTTCCATGTTCCACAAGAGCTAATGGCTCAATCAACCAGGAGACCAATCATTATCTTTAGTTCTCAGTCGAAAACATCTATCCACTTTTATAACAATTAATAATTAATTAATAATAAAACACCACTCAATACAACAAATTTTAGTAAGAACATCTAATGGAATGACCTTTACCTTTGGATTTTTCATTCTGCTCCTTCACATATTCACGTAGTTTTTGTCTCTCAACTCCTGAGAGCAAGTTCCTTTCTTCTAGTGCTTCCATGTTTTGTAGAACATCTGACTGTGAGTAAATACAAAGAAGAAGAGAGCTTTCCAATTCAGGTTGAAAGCTGCTATGAGAGAACTGGTGGATTTAATTATTTCTACACTATTTATGTAGCATTATTCAGCATCTGAAGAAGCATCCTTTACCAACAGCCTTTACAAAGAGTAAAGTAGTCATAAGTTGTTTTTCCCATTAACATTACTTTCTTTGCTTTCTTGAACAGAGTATTGCATTCTGGGACAAGAGAGGGGTTTTTTCAACTATTTTTAGTCTGGAAAAAAGCATGTATTTGACTTCTTGCTTTTGTTACTTCTATTTTATATGGTTGTACTGAATGTCCTTGCCAATGATTTGGAATTGAAGTCTGTCAGTAATGGATAGTCCCTACTGCTCTGTGCCCTCTTAATCTTTCATTTACATGCCAAACACAAAACACAAGAAGAGTAAGCTGGAAATCCTGTTGGTCTCCAGCACAGGAATGTCTGTCATTGCTGCAGGAAGCTTGAAAAACCACATTTGTTTATGTATTTTTACTTTCTTTGTTCCTTTTCTTCCACATTTCTCTAAAAAACGAAGCCTCAGCAGCCATCCAACCCACAAGTGCTCCTTGGTCAAGTGTCTCAGTTTACATATCTTCTACCCCTGCCACTAGAGATAGGATTTCAGCAGTTCCTACTGGCATTGCAGATACCTCAGAGATCCCTTGTTATGTGACATACCCCAGGACAGCATCAGGAAACATCTGTCTTCACCTCCTGTGCTATATGTGCCCATGCCATGCAGATGTGCCTCAGACTCTGCAGAGCACCCAAAATGGTTCTGTTTAAGACACTAAATCTCTTTCCAGAAATAAAACTTGTTAATATGACACTAGAGGGAAAAAAGGGGGGGGAAAATAAAAAGAGAATGAAGGAAAGAAGAACATGGAAAGAAGAGTGTGTAAAAGTGTTGAAACCCAAAGTAAATTGAGCTGACTCATCTTCCTTGGAAATACAGTGCATCCTGAATAGGAGGTTTTAAACCCAAGTTACTTCAAGCTTTCATAAAATCCTGCTATGAGGTCCTAGAAAATTATCTCTAAAGCAGAAATAGGTGTCTTGTCTTCACAGTCACAATTTTGTGATTTCTCAGAAGCAGAAGATACTTCATGAAGGTAATTTTGCAAAGAGATTTCACCAAGCAATTTTTTTCAGCCAAGAAAAAAATTGGGGAGAGCCAAGGGGCTGGAGGTTGTAATACCTCAAAGTGATGGCAACTTGCCAGCTTCTCTTTGCAGGCATATCCATGCCAGAAGTGCTTAAGTGCAAATGACATGCAAATCAGAAACACCTGTCATTATTTTGCTGGGGGGTGTGTGGATAATCATGTGAAACTTCATGGAAAAAGTGTGCTTTCCTGCCCTGAGAATCTAATGAAAAGTTTTACTGTGTTAAGCAGTATGGCTGGAGCAGTTGTGCTGGTTTTATCAACAGTTGGCCTCAGAGGCATGCAGCAAGGCATTAGTCAGCCCTCCCTGGAAGGCACCAGCCCACCTGGACCTCCCTGCCTCCTCCTAGATGCCTTTTCACACATGACTCACCCCTGTTCACTCTCATGCATCAGTCGTAGTAGATGGCTACACTGCAGCAAGGCTCAGCTAAGACCTTTTCCTTTCAATTCAGCAGTGTAAATGTGTCATTTAGATTGTATATACAGATTTTTCAGCAATAACTTGCCACCTTATTTCCTTCTTCCATCAGCAAGCAGTAAAGCTCTGATGAGACCTGACACCAGTTTTGTAAATGGCACTCACGCTCTGATTTTGTGGCAACATGGCATGAAGCCAACCCAGCAAGTAAGCAACGACTCAGGCTCTACAGCTCTTTGGTGCATGTTATATTACAGGACCTCAGTATGTGTGTCAAAGAACTGCTCTTATGATTTGGGGGCACATGCCTCTAGATGAGACAGTCTTTGAGTGCAGCAAGAAGACATTTTCTTATAAATCTCCTCATGGCTATGAGTATGGAGTGAACCATTGCAGCACAGGAGAAGCCTTCATTTCTCCTGCCCCCCTCCCCAGTCAGGTGTGATGGTACCGTGTTCTTTTCATTGCCAGCTGGGACAGGAACAGTGACTGGGGTCAGCTGCTGAGATAATTAGAATAAACTTCTGTCTCCTATTCCTGAATGTAGCTGGTACTCTGGAGTGAAAAATACCCATCTCTAGAACTTTGAAGTAAAAGTTCTGGTGGGGAGCACTTAAAACACAGAGAACACAGTATGTCAGAAGGCAAAAAAAGGCAATGGAAAAGAAGGAGAGGAACACATTTTTATACTAGAGAAGCTGTTTAGCTGTGGCACCTATCAAGTCAGACCTACCTGTTTATTGTAAAGGAGGATCATGATTCATAAGAAAGTGCATGAACTGAAGAGGAAAGATACTGTATAGCACTACATATGTTGATTTGTGACCTAAGAATACCTTACAATAATGAGTAAAACTCAGAGAAACTTATGTTTCACGTGTTACTGAAGTACAGCCAGGATTCCTTTGCTGTCCTGTAAATTTGACCTAGAGATGTTGTATACTCTGCTTATGATGTGTCTTTGCAGAAGGAAGCAGTGAGACCAGGCTCCCATCTGGCTGGTCACCTTGGTGCCAGACTGCCAAACAGCACCTGGAGCTGCAGTAACTGTGACCATCCTTCCTACTTGCTCTCTGGCCACATTTTGTGCAGTGAGAAAAGGATGGACACTTTGCCATGTTGAAATCCCCACCACCCCGTTGAGTCCATGTTGCCCAGCCTACAGGCTGCACTTAGAGGCCCACAAGTGGCAGGGCTGGGAAAAGTGGTCTTGAAAAGTGATTTCAGGGCCATGTTCACCAAACGATATAGATCTCTGATAACTATTTCAGAATTCCCAAGTCCGGTGCCCACTACTCACTTCAGTACAGTTTGGGTTGGGAGTCAGATTCTTAACAACCTGGGAAGCAGTTGAACTTTCCATATTTGAAAAGTAACCTAGGAGTTCAGATGACAAAGCAGGGACCACCACTTGGAGTCAATCGTTGGGAAATAACAGAATTTTTGCCAGGGATTGGTCTCTGGTAAATTTTGAATTTTGAAGTTTAAATAGTTTCACAGGCTGTGCTAAATTTTCATTAACCAGGATGTTTATTGCGATCTTCCCATAATTTTTTAGAAAGAACCAAAATATGCAGCAGGGGTTCATTTGTTACATTGATTGATTTTAAAGTTAATTAAAGTGAAACATGGCCTTGTGAAAGCAAATTTTTCATGTCCCTGCAGTAAAGAATAAGTTGTTCTTGTCTATAATAAATTTAATATAATAGTAGGATTTTTTCTTGATAGTTTCAAAAATATTTTCTTAATCTTAAAATTCTGCCTAGCTTTCTTGTTCCCAGATTAAGTAAATCTGGTCTGCCATACCTCATGCCAGCCCATAAAGTATCCCTGAGCCCTGGTCCATAAAAAATGAGTGTTAACTCTCTATAAAGGCCCCATCCACACATTTCATTCACAGAGTAACTCTCAGCTCCATGAATTAAGATAGCAGTACAGGAGCATATACACTCTTATACACACTTTATATATAAAACCAGTCTCTCTGGTTTTTTCCCAGAATTTAAGAATTATCCAGACTATGAACTAATTTTTCATGCTGATGGGTTTGCTTTCATTCTTGTTGCTGCAGAATGCTTTCGTAAGGGATTAGAAATTGAATCATACTTTAGAAATATCCTCTGTTATTTAATCTTCCATAGTAGCTTCTTAGTTTTGATCAGAATTCCAAGTAGAAGTATCTCATCCTGAAAATCTTAGGGCTGCATCTCAGTCTTCGTCTGGAGACAAGGGGCTGTTCATACACAGGTCAGTTCTGCAGGCTTTCTGTCAAATCCATTTTCACTTAAATTGGCATATTGAAGTCTGAATCAGATTCATTCCTCTCAGCAAGTTCATATCAATTGCAATGGACTTCAGGTCCTACCAAATTAAGGGCTCAGATATTTAAAAGTTGCTCAGTATCAGTATGAGTTTTACCCTGACAAGTTTTTGCAGACATAAACTGGGCAACAAACAAATATGTAGAGTAGAACAGGAATTTTGGTAATTGTTTTTCGAAGAGGAAACATATACAAATACATACCCAAGCATTATATCTAGGCAATGATGTAGGACCTTGAGGAGGTGACAAAAAGGATCTATTAATGGGAAAACTATTTAGCACTCAGTGCCAGTGTAAAGCAAACAAATTAATGCAGATTTCTGCTGAATAGTGAAACTTATTACTGAAGGAAATTTAGAGGGCCACAGTTATAAGTGAGTTTCAGGAATGGGGCAAATTCCCAGCTGTGTTGTCAGCTGTCAAACATGATGGACAGCACACCATCAGTCTCCTGCTCTAGCAGCCTTCCAGGCCTTTCTGAGTTCCAGTGGATGGAAAGAGACAACATTGACAAGGCATCTTGCTCCTATGTACTTTTTTGATCATCCAGCAGTGGCTACAGCCAGAGGTGGAAAGAGCTAGACAGAGGTTTCGTCTGACCCACTTCAACTACTGTTTAATGGATGGTAAGAGGAATGGGGAAAGTAGGCTAGGACACATAATTAAAGAGCTGGGCCTTTGTCCCCTTGTGCAATGTCATGCTGGGAACATCAACATCCCACGTCCTGTCCTGTGTCTCCCTTTACCAGCAACAGAATAAGGATAATACTTCCTCACGTTACTCAGGTAGTAAATCCTGTTAGTAACTGTGGCATGCTCAGATACAGGGGCAATGAAGACTATATAGCCACCCACAGTGCACAGCAACAGCAAAATACAACCTGTTTGTGTGTATCTAAGTAGTCAAATACCAAGAAACTGATAGAAAGGAGCAAAGAGTCTATGCACTGAACTAGAAAAATCTTAGAAAATGTTTAGGGGTACATAAATCGAAGGCAGATGAGAAAGAAATGGAATAGTGCTTTCCTTGTTCAACAACATCTCTATACTACCTAATAAAAATGAGAGGCATATAAACCAAATAATATTTGCTATTGTCTAAAAGTTTTGGAAAGTTATCTCCTTCGTTCCATAAATGCTCACTACAATTACATAAATCCGCTTGATCAGTTACAGTGAAAAGTATGATGACTTCTCAGGAGCCAACATCTTGAAGTTATCATAGCATAAAAAGCTTTATTTTCATTTATTTCACTCAAAAAACCAGCTCCTGACTTAAGTTACGTAATTGAAAAAATTACAGATGTCCAGGGATGATTAAGGAAATAACTTAGAATTTAGGCGAGTCTTATCTTTCATTGCTCATGAAAGTAGAATTAATGGCATGGTAATTTTACATTTGAAAATAGTTACCATCAGTAACAATTCCATCTATATTCAGAGTAAAACACAGATTTTATTTCTCTTATTCTACAGAAAATAAAAAATACTGAGAAACTTTAAGAGGAAAGTTAAACAAGGAATTAAAATGAGGAAAGTAATTTATTTTCAAATCTAAAGATCATAGGTGAAATTTAAATTTCTTCTTTCAATGAAATCCGATACCAGTCAAGCATCAGAACAGATTCCCTTAGGAGAATGTGTTCAGATGACTCCACTCTTTCAAGATTGAGAGGCATGTGAAGGACTGTTTCAAAATTTTTTCTTTATAAGCAAACATACAGTAATAAGAATACAAAAGAGGAAAGATAACCTAAAAATATCTTTGCAGTGAGTAAAGTGTTCATTTTCCATGTAGTTCCAAGTTCCAGGATCATATAGAAAATGAAACTAAATGTAAATTTGCCAGGCTGATGCTTCAACCACTTGATTCTTTGTTAGTAACTGTGGACTGTAATTTTCTCTGATCAAAAATCCCATTCTGGAGCCAAGTAGCTTCCTCAACACAGTCCTTGTCAAGACCTACAAGAAATACTTTTTTCATTTGGGAAAACTGAGGAGAAACTGTTTAGCTACAAATTATGCTTTAACAACAATAGCTTGACAAGTACTGTATCAGTTCTAAACATTGAGCAGGATGAAATACATTTATTTCTTATGATTAAAAATTCAGTAAATCAAGATTTATAGTATTTCCAATCATACAATAATTCAGACTGAAAGGAACATCTGAACATGAGCTAGTTCAGCTTTCCAGTAGAAAGCAAGGTCAATTTCATAGCTGGATCAGCTAACTCAGGTCTAGTAAAGTCTCGAACATCCCTAAGGATGTAGTTTTCATAGTATCTCTGGGAAGCTGTTGTACTGCTTACCTGCCCTCATGTCAGAATTTTCCTTGTTGCAAATTGTGATCATTGCCTCTTGCCCTTTCATTATGCACCTCCAGGAAAAGTCTGGCTTCCTCTTAACCCACCCACTGGGCAAATAGGGACAACAATAAGATCCCCCTTCAGCCTGCATTTCTCCAAGTTAAACAAACCGGACCCTTTGTCCTCTCTTCATTCCTCGTACGTTCCAGCTCCCTAACCATCTTGGTGGCTCTGCACTCACTATGTCATGTGTAATATATCTCTTACTAGGGAGCTGAAAACTGAATGCAATACTGCAGATACAGACTCAGGGCTGAGTGGAGTGAACTAATCACTTTTCTGGACCAACCAGCTACTGCTTGCTACTGCAAGTCCAGGATGGGATGAGCCTTTGCCACTGCAAGGACAATCTATGGACTCTTGTTCAGCTTCTTGTCTACCAGAACCACCAGACATTTTACAACTTTTTTCCCTAGCAATCTGTTCCCAGTCTGGGGTAATTCCTTCCCAGGTGCAGGACTTGGCATTTTTCTTTGCTAAATTTCTTGAGATATTCTTAAAAATAAGTCACAAAATTAATTATTTTTATTCTGTAAAATAATTCAGTATTCTGCAATGTTTGGATCTCCAGAGTTAAAGTTCACTTTTTGAAAAAATTCACAATTTCTTATTGTTCCCTCATTGTTCACACAAATGAATAAAAAACAGTAACTTTCTTCTGCTTTGGTCTGCTACCTTGGGAATGACAATAGGGTCAAGTGAAGTCTTTCCACTTATTAGGTTTCCATTGTCAGATATTTCCAAGTGTTCAGCCACAGTTTCTTGGCTCTGTTTATAGCACCGTAGACTCCCAGGTGGTCTCTCTATCCAATTACACACCAGGCTGGTATTAGTTTCTGAAACAAGCTGGAGGTGTCACACTTCAATCTGGAACAGCCAAAGGCAAAATGCACTAATATAAAACATTCTATTTCAACGGTTTGTTAAGCAATACATGTTTCCTAACTTCCTTTTTTTTTTTTGGACTGCCAAATAATTTCTGAAATGGGAAATTTTTTAGAACTTGATTTTAGTTTGGTCAGGATCCGCAAAGTTTTATCTCCATCACACACTGTATTGGTGACTTTCATTGGAATAAAAACTGTTTGTAGTCCCAAAAAAATCCTATAAGAAAACAGAACAAAAATTAAAATTCCTCACAGTTTCTACCATGACGCTACTTTCATTTTTAGTAACATTCTACAGCTCCTTTTCCTTTCTGTAACATTTACAGCAGAGTTTTCCAAATTTCTTTCAAAATGCAGTGGCAGGAAAGAGAAAAGTGGTAAAAAATTTAGCCAAGTGAGTTTAGGGAGGAGATAATATGTGACAGAAGGATGAAGGAACAAGAGTCAAAGTCTTTCCTCATGTGCATATGGGCCACAACAGAGACAAGATCTACTGCTGCTGTTGCTGTGGCTGACAATACTTACCATCTGTAGAATGGCAGGACTCAATTGAGAAAATTTGGGTAGCTCTGAGCTAGAGAACAAAGACACCAGAAAGCATGTTTGAGCCACAGTGTGGTCATAATAAGCCAACATAAAGGGTGATCAGAAGAAGGACACTGAATAAAGTACTGTTACAATCTGCCTAAATGTTGCAGAAAGAAATTCAGATTCGGATATTCCCCCCAGCAAAATTAAAACTCACAGAAAATTATCTGTTGAGACCAAAACCTGAAATTTTCATTCTATTAATTGCTAAGACATGCAAAGAGAAAGAGGTAAAATTAAGAAAAAGCTAAAAAAAGCTAAGATTAGTTTTAGAAGCATAGGAGAGTTACCACAAAGCTACCTTTGTGCCAAGCTGGAGGCGGGGGGGGGGGGGGTTATGTCTCAGCAGCTTAGTTCTCAGGAATGCAGCCGGGATGTATGACTTTGCCGCTTACGTTTGAGCCGTGTCCCAGGCCGTGCAGGGTCCCGATCCTCACCAGCAGCACCTTTCGGCCTTCAGTAAGGGTAGAAGGATAAGGTGTAATTCACGCATGTGGCACAGTGGGTGTCAGTTCTGCTCCGGGCCGGCAGAGCTCCAGTCTCAGCTGACAGGTAGGCAGCATGTGGTGGCAGAAAAAAGGTGAGGGGCAGAGATTCTCGGCTAGGGTAATCAGTTCTCTCTCCTTTTCCTCTCCCCGATTTTCCAAAATTTTTTCTCAAGTTTTCTAGTGTTCAAAGGAGGTTGTACGTGGTTTTTTGGCACATAGCCCTATTCAGATATTCGAAGAGATATGATAACCATAAACAATAGCAACATCTTTTGACTGGAAAACTCCAGCAAGAAACTCTGATAAGGGTTTCTGGCAGGAAAGCTGACAGATAATTTTTGGTAGGAAGTTTTGATGTGCAGAAACAGTGGCGAAACATTATTTTTGGCATTTCTATATCGTCCGGTTTTCACAAGTACACATTACCATTATATGAGACCCACTCTCTGGAGCAGAGCCTCTTATTTGTCAGGCAACCTTAGAAAATTGAATTATAAACTCTAAACAAGGGCTATTTTATATTAAGTAAATTCAAGGAAATATTCTTTCACAAAGGACTAGTGATGAACTGCTTGCATTGTGCAGATTTTTCTTAGTCTGCCAAGAAATCAGGAGTATTAGAATTCCTAATTTTAAATCATTTTGCTAGTAGAATTTCAGGAACCTGTAAGGGTCGATAAGGAGGAGACTTCACCCTGAAATCATGTTGAAGCACTCACAGCTGCCAGCAGTTATATTTATTAGGATGGCGCCTTTGGAGGTTGCTGTTGGCTCATCACAACAAATCACTGCAGGTTCAAGATTCTTCTATGTGCTGGTCCTACAAATCCTGTGGGGAAGGAACTGAAATGGAGGCTGTTTTCTATTCCTCACTTTTCTTAAGAAAAATTCAACAAGGGATTATTACTTCTAGTTTACCATCAACATAGAGGAAGTTAAGCATCCTCTTATTTCCTTGATTTGGTTGTTAGATGACACAAAAAAATCATAACCTACTAATTTTATTCACATTTCACCTGAGATTTTTTAAAATATATATATAATAATTATGGGTATTTTTTTAAAAATACCTATAAGTATGAGTGAACTGGAATGCAAAGATTCCTCTATTTTTTGTTTGTTTGTTTGTTCGTTTGTATCCTTGATAAAACTCAGTACTTCCTAATGGTGTGTTGGCAAAAGTACATCTTTGTTCACAATGCTTTTTTTTTTTTCCAAAACCACACTAGGGTGGTGTTTTGTATGCAAAAAAAGCTAAAAACTGCTTCTATATGTTTTTGTCCCTTTAGGTGTTTTGTTGCATTCTGTTCCACCAGACTTAGTAGAGTGTGCCAGAAGCATTAGTGTGTGTTAGTTAAGCCAATAAAATCAGCAGTGGGTTTAGGAATTCAGACATATAGCAACAGAAAGAAATGTAAAAAACATGTAATAGCTTTTTGTTCACAAAAATGGCAAGCTTTTTATTAGTAAGTTTAGTAGCCTTGTAATTTTGAGAAGAAAATAATGTGATTAGTACACGTACTGTAACTGATTTTCTTACTAGACCTCAACATAACAACCAGGTTAACAAGAGTTAACCAGGAATAGAATAAAAACCTGTCTTAATGGATTTGCCTAACATCTTCTCTATTTCCTTTGGAATGATGGGAATTCACAGTCAGAAGGCACAGTCTTTCCCAAGCTGAGTGGTATGGTTGACACACCTGAGTAACAGGATGTCATCCAGAGGGACCTGGACAAGCTCAAGAAGTGGGCCCACGTTAACTTCACAAGTTCAACAAGACCATGTGCACTTGGGTTGGAGGAAACACTGGTATCAATACAGGCTGAGGGATGAATGGACTGAGAACAGCTCTGTCGAGAAGGTGAATATTATTCTGGTGAATAAAAAAGCTGGACATGACCCAGCAATATTTACCTGCAGCCCAGAAAGCCAACCATATCCTGTGCTGCATCAAAAGAAGAGTGGATAGCAGGTTGAGAGAGGTGATTGACCCCATCTACTTGGCCCTCATGAGATCCCATCTGGAGAGCTGCATATCAGCCTGGAGTCCTCACCACAGGAAAGACATGGACTTATTGAAGCAGGTACAGAGGAGGGCTACAAAAACGACCAGAGGGATGGTACATCTATTCTGTGAGGAAAGGCTGAAACAGTTGGGATTGCTCATCCTGGAAAAGAGAAGGCTCTAGAGACACCTTACTGTGGCCTTTCAGTACTTTAAGGGGGCTTATAAGAAAAATGGGGACAGATTTTTAGCAGGGCATGCTGCCATAGGACAAAGGGTAATGGTTTTAAACTAAAAGAGGGTCTATTTAGGCTAGATACAAGGAAAAAACTTTTTACGATGAGTGTGGTGAAACAATAGAACAGGTTGCCTTTATTTGACAAGAGACAATTAAGCATGGTGCAAAAAATTTCCAAAGGGCTTAAGTCAATCTGTACACACAATAATGGAAGAGAAAAGTCTAAAGCAGGGAGAGCTAGCAGAAATCTAGGAGATGGGGGTTTATAATAGGGCAGAAACATGGCATATTCAGCAATGTAGGAATAAGAGGGATAAAATAAAGTTCTGTTGAAGAAATACAGTTGTTTCTTTTTCTCACCTGCTTCAAAATATTCTTTAAATTTATTGAAAACACTTCTCAAAATCTCTAGTAAACATTTTAAGAGCAACTTCTCACCGGTACCTTCCTAACTTGCAAAATTAAACAAAAGAGAACTTTCATAACTGCACTAGTACTGCTTATTCCATAAAGGGGTCAACAGTTTTACTACAAATAAGAAGGCTCTGAACATCTTGGGTTAAAAATTGCAATCAGAAACCTAATGTGTTTGTCACAGTTCCTGAACTGAGACAAACTGCACCATTCTTCTTTATTAGATGTTCTGCAGAAGTCAGGTTGTCAGACATTTCTGGATTATTTTCTGCATACCTTGGATGTTGTAGACATCTATCCAGGTAGTCATGATATGAAAGGACCATTATGGCCCAGTTCACAGTTTGAACTCTCACCAAACAGCTTCTTTCTTTCTTAACCTCTAGGTAAGGGATGTTTTTTCCAAGAGACTTATGAGAGCCTGTATGTGACTTCATCTCAATCCTTGAAACAGGACTATTTTCTGAACTAGATTTCCTTGAAAAACATCTCATGTTTTCCCATGGGAGAGCTCTAACATAATACAGATGAAAGAAAGCAAACACATTGCTCAGGCCTTTTATCTCCCACTTACATGCATACTTCATTTCACATGCAAAAATATTTCCATTGGTTTGGGACTTTTCACAAGCAGAATATGCAGTTCATGTGTATTTGTAGAACTGGAGGTTCATACACTGTTATATATAACCTAACATTTAGTATTATTATTGGAGACTTATTGAAGTAAAGATCTGGAGATTTCAGTAAAAAAAAGAAATTTTTATGATTTATAGTGTGGAAGCAATGGTTTTCTGGCAATTGACACGCAGGCTTTGTGCTTTGCCAGGTCACCTCTTCAACAGTATTGACTACTGCAAAACATTTTGAAATTTCCCATTCCTTGAATTACTCCAATCTAAACAGATCAGTGCCTAACTTTATATCTACATTCCAAATGGCATAGTCCTCCAGCTTTTTATTTAAGATTTCTCTTTGCAAAGGAATACTTGTTTTATTATTGCAATGTGACATTACTTTTGGTCTAGAACTGAATGCTATTTAAGCATTTAAAATTAACCCTCTGTTTGGAACAAGAGAACTAACTGTTGTCTGACTCCAGTAAACATCATAGACCACAATATTTTAAAAAATTCCAAATACTTGATCAGCTTGGAACAGCTGTTGGTATCCTGCCAATGACTTCATTGAAATCGGTTGGTGGGGAATTCTCAAAAATATGCCAGCAGAAGAAGAACTACTCAGGGTGAAATTCCCCAATCTGAAGAACGGAGAGAAAAAAACTCTCCAGGCATATTAGATATATTAGATAACATAGATTAGATACTAGACAATATTAGATAAGACAGATAATATATAATAATTAGATATTATATTAGATAAGACACAGAGTAGCTCTTTTAATGAAGGCATTCTGGCCACGGAGTACAAAGGTGCGCACCCCACGTACAGACTTCTTACCCTTTTATATCTTTTACTAATTATCTTATCTAATGGGGACATCCAATCCTGAGGCCCCTTATGCCCTGGTACCACCCTCAAAACTGCTCCACTGGAGTCTCTCCAAGGACCTTGAGCCTTCTATCTTGTTTTGTCTACCATATCTCTTGTTATTCCGGTCCAGGTGCGGATCCGAATGGAATGTTCCTGCTGAATATCGGTTGCCTTGAAAAGATGGTTAAAAGATGAGTAAACCAAAGCTTCAGGAATGTGTTACACAAACTGTGAGAAAGTAATGGTATAAAGTGAAGGAAAACTCCAGCTACATTAAAATCTACAAAATGCTAAAAATCTTAAAAATTCAAAGGCATCAGTACCCCTTTAATAAAACTTTCATAAAGAGAACAATTAAATTTCTGCTATTATGTCAGAATTCTGAGCAAGCAACCATGCCTTATTTTTGCTTCTGCAGTAACAACACAATTCAGAAGTTCAATGCCCATCTTTCACTGCAGAGAGAAAGCCATTTAACACTGTCAACAACACCAGCTTCCCCTCCATCATCTCCATTACTGGACGACACATATAAACAATTCAGCTCATGTCATGCTTCCTGCTCATTAAAAATAAGGAATACCAGGCATGATCTTTTCTGCCCTCTTACTGATTGCCAGAATATAAAAGAAGTCCTCTTTTTCCAACTTACACATTCCCTGCAAATTAACTTCTGCCAGGAGAATGCAGATATATATCTAAATGTGACACATAAAGCAGTATGCCGTTGCTCGTGTTTGAGGTGAACAACTGTGAATCTACTGAGCATAGGTTAATACAAGTATTATAACAACATTACTAAGTTAATATAAACTAACATATAAGCTTCTTTCTCTGATGATACTGTACTATCTGTACTAGCAACTCTATAAAGAAGAAATGAATTTTAGTGCACTGCTTAAAATGTCTGGATTCTTTCACAGCCAGTTTTTGCACATGTCTAAATTACTAACGAGGTTCATTGGGAAATTTGTTTT
This sequence comes from Pachyramphus minor, assembly GCA_013397135.1. Taxonomy (NCBI): domain Eukaryota; kingdom Metazoa; phylum Chordata; class Aves; order Passeriformes; family Tyrannidae; genus Pachyramphus; species Pachyramphus minor. Next base: position 14,453 of record VYXB01009283.1, on the reverse strand, counting down.
CATACCGCTGATTCAGCATCAATTAGAAAAGAGATCAAAGCATCAGGAATCTCAGTCCTTATACTAGTTGCCACTATGCCAGTAGTCCTTACTATCAATTTCTTGGTTTTAACTATAACTCCAAGCAAATAAGCCCTCCTCATCATCTTTCATTTTAGAACACTAGCCTCTGTGAAATGTGATGACAAATAAGTCAAGAAATAGTAAGAGTAGACTTTCAGCATTCTTTGAGCAGAATAGTCATTAATCCTGTGTTATTCTTAGCTACCCTAAGGTAAGAGGTTTTGTTTCTAGCTAAGGAGAACTACAGAGATTAAATAGGAAGGTCAAAATCAACATGTGAATGACTACACACAAGTTCAAATAAAAAAAAAAAAGGATTCCATTCTTCCTGGTGCTTATCAGTGGAAAAGGTTGTTCATTCCAGCTGTGCCACCTTGAGTGTTGAAAAGTGTTGGTGATTTCTGGTGAGCAGCACAGTTTATTCATCTGAGAGCTTCTTACCTAACAGCACTGGATTGTAGAAACAGAAATGTTTCTGAAATGAACCCCTGAAGATCTCAAAATCCCGCTCAGAGAGAACAATTGCCAGCTCTAGATCAGGTCTGTCATAGCTTTTTCTAGCCAAGGCTTGAAAATCCCTAAGTTTACCCAAGCTGTCTGGGTGAACTATTCCTCTGCTTCTCTACTGTCCCACTGAAAGATTTTCCTAATGTCCAGCCCCTCAAACTGAAACTCTGCTGTTGTTTCACATCGTCTGGCACTACTGCAAAGACTTAAGCTCCACAGACTTTGAAACTACCACTCAAAAATGTGTAGACTTCTGCCAGATTATCCCTTAGCTTCCCCTTTTCCATGCTGAATGAGCCCAGCTGTTGCAACCCCTCTGCAAAGGCCAACTGCTCAAAATCCCTGACCATTGAAAAAAGCCTCCTTTAGACTCTTGCCATTCTCAATGACCACTGCAAAAGGGGACTTAAAAGAGGTTGCAGCATTCCAGATGCAGTCTCACCAGAGCCATGCCAAGGGTTATAATAAATTCCTCCAGTCTTTTGGCCACACCTCCCCAGTGTGTGCAGTAACCCATTATCCACTTCTCCTTGTTCATAATAGCACTGCACTCTTGGCTCCTATTCAAGCAGCTTTTCAGAAAAGTCTCTGGAGTCCCTGTGGAAAAGAAACTGATAATGAGTCAGTAGTGTGCACATGCAGCAAAGAAAGACAGCCAGTTTTTGGGCTGTATTTAAAGAGTTTAGCCAACAGTCAAAGGAAGTGACTATTCCCTCTTTACAGCTCTCTGAGACCACATGTTCTGTATCCCACTTTGGGCTCACTCCAGTACAAGAAAGATATTGGCCTCTGGGATCACTCTAACATGAGATTCACCAAGGTAGTCAGGAGGCTGAAGCACAAGATGTTCAAAAAGAAACTGAGGGAGTTGGGTTTGGTCAGTAGAGAGAAAGAAGACAGTGGGATATATTATTGCTAACTACAGAAATACACTGAGAGAGAACAGAGCTGCTCTTCTCTGAGGTGCAGAAAGGACAATATATCAAAAACTCATGCTGGAACACAGCAAATTCCAACTCAGTATAAGGGAGAATTCCCAACATCAGGGTAGATAAGCACTGTATCAAGTTAGAGTGTGGGGATATTCAAAACACAACAGGACAAGGCTCTGAGTAACCTCATCTAATGGCAGAAGGATCAACAAGGCAATCTCCAGAAACCTTTTCAACCTACTCAAGCCAGTAACTCCATTTTCCCTCCACTGTATTCTCAAGGTCTCCTTCAGTAAGGCTGCTTCTCACCCAACCTGTTCCTAGTTTCCCAGGTACAGATAGTTATTCTTGTTGTTGAAATTCATACCGGCACAATTCTCAAGTTTCTTAAGGCTAGTGTGGATAGAAATTGTGTCCTTTGTATATCAACAGCTCTTCCTTATCTTAGTGATACCTGCAAATTTTGCTGAACAGTGCTTTCTGCTTTATGATACAGATCACTGATAAAAATACTGAGGAACATCAACTCCATTATCAACCCTGGAATACTTTGCTTGCTACTGACCACCACCTGAACACGGAGTCATTTCAACTCACCCAATGGTCTGATCATCCAGCCCATACATTCTCAGCTTCCAGATTGTTAAAAGATTGTTAAAAGCATATCCATTTCTTTCCCTTCGTTCTTATAACTAGTCATTTCACTACAGAAAGCAATCAGGATGTCTGTTTCTGATTACCTCCTTGTCCTATTTGAGTTTAAAAATGGGTTCCAGGAGAAGATCATGCACCATGATCTTCGCAGAGACCGAGGTGAGCCAGCAGCTGACAGTGTTTCAGATCCTCTTTTTTGCCATTCTTGAACATGTCTGTATTGTTCTCTTTTTCCATTCATTACAATTTTTCACAGACAACACACAGGAGCCTTGCAATCACAGCAGCCAAGAAGGCAACCTCAGCAGCCAACTTTTCCAGCACCTTTAGGTTAGCCCCAGGAATATGAACATGTCCATATGAAGTGGGCTATGACTTGTTCACACTGTTCTGGTTCCTTCCCAAACTGTTCCGGTATTTGTGGGGATCAGGGAGAAGGTTCTGCCTGCAATGAGAAAGGTAAAAAAAGGCCCTGAGTACTTCAGCCTTTTCCATATGACCCACATTGTGTTGTCTCTTATACACCAGCAGCCCCAAATCATTCCTTTGCAACTTGTCCTTCTTATTTAATTTAATTAAGCTATTTTTAGCTTTAGCTGGGCTTTGACTTTCCTGATTTTGCCCCTAAGTACCTTAGCGATAGTTTTATATTCATCTTTTGTTGTCTTTGTTTCTGTCTCAAACAGGTTCACTGTTTGTATTTTAGTTCATCAAAATTCACCCTTTCAGTCAACCAGGTCTTGTGCTGAAACTTGTAGTTTTGCCACGCAAAAGGATGGCTTGTTCCTGATCCCTGAAATTAGTTCACTTTGAAGGAGTCATCCAGCTGTGTTAGGCACTCTGCTGTATGGCTGCATCACAGAAGACTTTGCTTAGCAATTCCTTAAATGACCAAGTCTGTTCTCTGAAAGTCTAGATCCCTAACTCTAGAGTTTTGTTTCCAGCCTTCCTCCAAATCCTGAACTCTCTTGTGTTATGCTTCCTGTAGCTTAAGATTACACCAGTGACTGCATTTTTCATCACTCCTCCTCAGTCTGTGGGCCTTAAGTCCTCCAGAGCAACACCCCTGTGCAGCCTCTCCAACATTTGCATTGGAGATGTGTTGCCCCCACAGTCCAACTTTGGGTTGTCTGCATGAAGTCAGATTGCCCACAAAGCAGTTGTCTGGTTTGCTGAGGCCACCCATAACAGTAGGTGCCTGCAGGTGGGAAGTTTCCACTGGCTGTTTGGAAGGTCTCTTCCTCTGTTTCTTACCAATCAGTCTTCTAAGATGTCTTCAGTATAACTGAGCAGTTTCTAAACTATAGCTGTTTCTAAACCCTCTGAAGCTGATGTAGAAGCTCCCAATAGGCATGTCTCTAATTTTGCCCTATATAGCTATTGTTCTATTAAATTCTACTACTTTAGGCTGGAGTAAGATCCACTTTATTTACATCTTTTTTTTGTTTTATCTGCTTTGGTTCTTTCAACTGCCAGATTCCTTGCATTTCCATTCAACATTATTCATGACAATAGTAGGCAGTTGTATAAGCATCCATGCATGGAGTATCCTACAACCAGTAACTAGTTTTATTTGCAGCAGCTAATGTAATTTTACTTTCAGTTTGTTTTAAAATATTTCTGTTTTCATCCAGCCATTATATTATCCATTATACAACAAGCTGTACAGTAAAAAATCATAAGTAGTATTAAAATGCACTGGTTTCCTAAATGTAATGTGAAACACTTGGGCTTCATTTTCTTCCAGACACATTAAGTTTTTATGACTTCATTTTTGAAAGATTGTCCTGTACTCCATCATTCATATTTGTTCTTACTCTGACACATTATACATTTACCAATAAATTTATTATAAGATGGATTTTGGAATTCTTGTATTTTAGGATTTTTAAAAATTCTTTTCTGAGTTCTCCTAGAAATTCAAATTAATGCATCAGACAAATATAAGAAATTATCTGATAGTCAGCCCAGAGATACATAGTCAAGTGCAAGCAGAATGTACTATTGCACTATTCTATGGTGTTCAATAATAGCAGAGCTGTATTGAGATGCCCATTTTGATTTTATTTTATTCCATGTTAGAAAAAATTAATTATGACTTTAAAGAAAATTTAGTTTTTTCATTAGCCATCCTTTTTAGTGACAAAAATTAAGTGGCATTCAACCTTATATGAAATATATTTAGGTGTACATACAGTCACTATTTTACACACAAAAAAATAATTGAAGAAAGCTGAATTAGAGATCTGATTACATCAGATGAAAAAAACACCTTTTAGTTTCTCATAAAATCTAAGGCATTTTGCTTTTTAAGAGGTGGCTGAAGGCTACTTCTATTAGCAGCATTGGCACTTACCACCACTATGAACCTCATCACACAGCTGTAACCCTCAGTCTGCTTTGAAACTCTTGACCACATGTGGTTTACAATAAGCCTCCAGTCTCTGGAGTTCAGGTTGTTTTTAGAACAAAAAATGTTAAAAAGCTTTGTTCTTAAAGGCCAAAAATTATTTCTGTGCAAGCTGTTTCTAAACAGAATCCTGCACCTGCATCTGCTATCAGCACTCCTTGCAACTGAGCAAGTCACACTCCGCACTTGTATTTTCTGGATAATAAATATCGTTTGTCTGCCTACAGGCAAAAGTGCATTCTTTTTATGGCAGACAGCATCACTTCTATGGTGTAAGAACTGCACCCAACACATAAAACAGAGCTTGCAGATACCCAGTCAGACAGAAATTTGACAGGATAAATACTGCTCTTCTTTCTTGTTGAATATAAGGTCCAAATTGTAAAACTTAAAAAAACTGTATCAATCGGTAAATTAAAGCCATATCAAATTAGATATTTTCCAGCTCCTGACCCTGAACGTTTTCTTAAAACTTGAACTCTGCAAACCAAGTTATTTTTAGCATCAAAACCCTTGGCTAATTTATTTTCATTTTACTTCAGTTTTGTATGCCTTTGTGCTTCCAGTTTCTGGCAATGTCTATAAGTAAGAGTGCCAAAGTCCTCTGTTCAAATTCTATCCTTTGCCAAATGAAAAGGGGAAAACACTCAAAATCATACAAGACAGTCTTTTCTCATGAGTTTTCTGTTCTCATGAACTTTGCAGGCCAATTTTGGAAATACAAAAGTTCATAATGTAAGAGACATCAGATAAGGAACCAAACTTCTGGGATTCACCCATTTGTCATTAATTCCTCTTCCTTCTGGCAAAAAACAAAAAAAAAAAAGAAAAAAGCAAGGCTGCTAAAGACAGCACAGAAGGGAGAAAAGTTCAGAAATTTTAAAACAAAAAAAGTAAAGAAAAGATCCATGAACAGACTCAAAAAAAAAAAAGAAAAAAAAAAAAAGGATGATAGAATGGAGACATCTGCCTTCAGAAGGCAAACTATGGAAAGGAAAAATGGGATGAATAAGACGGTCATCTGAATGGATTTAGACATATGGGCTTTGCCTTAGAAGCTAAAACAACTACCTTAGACTGAAACCTCAGCTCAGACAGCTAAAGTTGAGGTGAATATTACCCAAAACCTTTACTTTCCTATCACCTTCTTTATTCTTTTGTGAACATCAGTAATTATTTTTATCCACAATATTGGCAGTATTTTAGGATTCTAATTTTTATACACAAGTGTGCTGGTTTTAGCTGGGATAATATAGAGATGTTTTTGTTATTGCTGAGCAGGGCTTACATAGAACCAACATCTTTTCAGCTTTTTGTATTGCCAGGTGTGCCAGGAATTGGTAGGGCATGGAAGGTTGGGAGGAGACACAGCCAGGACAGGTGATCCAAAGTGACCAAAGAGATATCCCATGTCATGTGACATCAAGTGGGGGGAAGAAGGAGGAAGGCAGGGATGTTTGGAGTGATGGTGCTTGTCTTCCCTAATCACCATTACAGGTGATGAGGCCCTGCTCTCCGGGAGATGGCTGAACTCCTGCCTTCCATATGGTGAATTAATTCATTGTTTTGGTTTGCATGGCTTTTGCTTTCTCCATTAAACTGTCTTTATTTAAACCCACAAGTTTTCTGCCTTTTACCCCTCCAATTCTCTCCCCCATCCTGCAGGTGAGGGAGTGAGTGAGCGGCTGTGCACAGCTTGGCTGCTGGCTGGGGTGAAACCATGGCAGTAGGTATTTGATAGAGTATTTATAATAGGCCTATATAACTGTGATAGGCACCTGTCAAAACTCTTAACTGTAATAGAATGCATTATTGCAGCTTGTAGATAAACACTGTGTGTTTGAGTACCATGCTACCACACATGGAACATAATGCGAGATCAAAAGAGGCCTGTGTGGGAAAAAGAACAAAATCTGTTCATGTTCTCTTACTTCACTTACATTCACACACCTGTAGATGCACCTACCCGTGCATTGTGGTGTTCTGTGAACTTGCCCTCTGCGCTCCTCTAGCTATTTACAATTTCTTGACATAAAGAGCCTTAAAAATTTCCATTACCCTGAAACTTGGATTGACAGATGCTTTGATTTTATGGTACTTATGTCATCTAATCAAATGACCTTAATCTTCTGAATTTTCACAGCATTGCATGACCTTTAGCCATATGACTTTCACCACATTTGTCAGGAGTTAATGCCTCACACATATTTTGAAAATGTACACCTTTAAGCTGCTATTGTTAATCATGTTCACGGATGCCTGCTGAGTTTCCCTGCAGTGCTTTCTTAGGCTCTGAGATGGTTTTGATTTCTGTGGATGATGTGAAACTCTTTTCTTCTCACTCACCAGACATTAACCTAACCTGTTTTGCTGAAGTAACAATTTTGCAAAATCTGTATTTTTTTTCTTTGAAGAAACCCTTTTTATAACTAAACTGATAGTATATTAATTAATGTTTGGCAGAAGTCCATTTCATTTTTATTCTTCAGTTCTGAAAACAACAGAGCGATAGTGATTAATGGAAGAAACCTTTTAATAGAAATTCAATGTATATTCTAAATACAAATCTGTCTATGACAAATATATAGATGTCTATGTAGACACATACTTGCAAATGTTGTATATGGAAATAAGTATAAGTTGGCAGAGGTGTAAGTCTTTTTCTTAAAAGACCGACCTCTCTTTCAGATAGTAAGACAAGCTGCAGCCTACTATTACATCGTGGCCACAATGTAGCTCTCAACATTAGCTGGGAAGTTCTCCTGACAGCATCGTCATAGTTGCTATTTGTTACAGCAAGCGTTTTCCCAAGGGACCCATTTATGGGGTTCTCTGATACCAGTCCATTTTTCTTTCCCTTAAAAAGTATTTATATAGGAAACTCAGCTTCCCAAAAGGGGTGAGAACAGCCCAAGGGTCCTGCAATCACACACAGAGTTCCATACTTTAGCTCTTTTCTCCTGTTCCTTAGCAATATCTTTCAAATTAAGGAATAGGAGACATTACAATCAGTTAATATCTGAAATGTTTCTCTTCTGTTATAAATAGATTTCTGCCTGCTGTAAACAAGAATATTTCACTGTTTGCTGGCATTCATAGAAGTGACCTTTTTTTAGAGATATCTGATCTATATTGTGGAAGAATACAGAATGCTGGATGAGAGCCACTGTTCTAGATCTAGTATTCCTAACAGTGGGTTTAACTTGCCGCACTAATGTAATACAATTCACAATAAGAAAAATCTTGTCACCAACCTCCTTTCTTTTCAGCCTGCCACAAACTTCTGCTGTTTAAAAAAGGCCTGCTCATATGCCAGAAATTGAACTATGGCACATGAGGTGCAGGAGCAACAGGTCTGCTTTGCACTGGCCCTACAGCCAAGTACTCATGTGCTTGGCAAGGCATTCCTAGGGAAAATGTTTCCACTAAAACATACACTTTTTTAGTGAATTGAAGTTAGGAAAGGTTATTCCTTCCCTTAATTACTTCAGCTTTATTCTGAATACTCAGTGGGACGTATTCAGGCCTTGCTGACTCTGAAAGGCTCACAAGCCAGCCACTACTTTGAGATGCAGCTGTCTACACTTACAGGGAGAGTGCCAAAAATAGCAAAGGTTTAGATCTCTGCAGCCAAGATTTCTGAAAACACAGACCAAAAACCAGTAATTTTTGACATTAGAATGAGTCAAATCCAACAGATGAGACAGATTAAAATAAAAGGTTACAAAACAAAGCTGCCCTTTGGCATGCAGACTCTTTTCACCGGTCTTCCCCCAGACCAACAGCTTTCTACTGATGCCCTGGGTTGCAACAAACACTGAGCAGCCTGCTTGGGGTCCACTGGGAAGGTCTTCTTCCCATTACCTCTAAGACGTATGTGTTTGTTCCCTAAACCTGTCAGAAAACTTCCAGCATCTAAGCAGTGCAGGCTTCTGCCTGCTGGCTCCCTTACACTCTCATAATAACTGTCCCATCTTCTATTCCAGATGTGCATGCCTCAATAGTCCAAGAGAAATCTCCTGCTCCCAGGAGCTACATCTGACCCAGAGAACAGCATTCAGGATGAAGCAAGCAGGGCTCTCCTCCTGCTGCCCAGCCACTCTGTCTATCAGATGACAACAGATAGTAAGCACATCAAGTGAATGTTCTTGTGTTTCCTCCTTCAGTTTATTTTATCTTATATTCTGAGATTATAATTCTGTTGACTGAAAGAAAAAAAAAAATAAAGCTTTTCCCTCTCCCCAGGCTTTTCTTTTAACTGGGGAATGTTTTCGGATTACTTGCCTTTGTCATTTATGTTCAGATACACCTCTGACCTCTCTAAACTTGGCTGAGGTGTTCAAACTCTTTTTTGCCAGTCATACACTTCTTCTATGATCTGTCACTTGGATGTAACAGTTCTTTTTGTTTCATCATCTCTTGACAGACATCAAAGTTTTTATCTTTATTATTTCTGATAACCAGCTGTCGTTTTCCTTACAATTATCTATTTCAATTTGCTCTACACTTGTTATACACTGTATCTGGTCATAAATCTAAAGTCAGTGTGGGCTTTCAAAATTGACTTGTTCATACTTAGGGGCTCAGAAGATTATTTATTTAAAAAGTCATGACCAATTCAAAATACTACAAATAAATATGGATACAGAACTGGCCAACATCTCTTCAGTCCTATTTTCATCATCCCTCTCCAAATTCTGCAGCATACAGCACTTATTTTTGGTCAGTACTATCTTTCTCCATTCTGTTCTGTACTTCTTAATGTGAAACTCACTTCCATACTTAATTTTGCTTTTATGGTTATTAAGTGTAAGTTTACTGTACTATTTCCATTCAACTGACCCCTATAATCAAATGTAAATATTATACCTTAAATAAATTTAATTTATATGTCTTCCAAAATTTAAATAATATATTATTACATAACATTAAGTTTCTATATTAAAATATACAAATCTGATTATTTTTGTTGTATATTAAAAAAAAACAAAAACAAAACCAAAACAAACAAAAAAAAACAAAACAAACAAACAAAAAAAAACAATTAGATCTCACTTTCTTTTAGACTCCCTTCCTGGTCAGTGTGAATCCTTTTTCTACCCCCTAGCTATACAGCAAGTCCCAACAAGTCTAGACCCATGTAGAGTTTGCTTCAACTGTTTACAAATCATTGTCATGTGGCTTTTGAATGACCAGTACCCATGACATCCACACGGGACAGGTAGATGTGTCACAAGGCCTGTGGAAGTCTACTCCTTGAGCAGAAGACAGGAGAGATGGCCTAAGACACCTTAAAATGTATTGCCTAAATACTTCCTAGATTGCTTAAATGTTGTAGATGTTGTCATCATGAACTGAATTCCACATCTTTGTTTCTGTTCAGTTGTTCAAGTTTTACTGAATACTGCTGTTTCTGGCATTGCCAACCTTTGAATGTCACATCCAAAGAAAGCCTCACCTAGNGTTTCTGTTCAGTTGTTCAAGTTTGACTGAATACTGCTGTTTCTGAATGTCACATCCAAAGAATGCCTCACGTAACATATTTGCTTTATTTGCTTATGTTGCAAAAAAGTATGTGCCCAGTGTTGTTTTCATAACTCCAGGATATTTAAGACTTCTTTACAAAGCTAAATGTATAGCACAGCCCCCATGGAATGCTTTGTTAATTAAATTTCAGCATCTTCACAATCCTTTCACCCACACAGGATTTTTTTTTTTTTAATCTTTACAGCTTAAAAAAAGAATTCCAGTGGAAGCACCAGCAGAACAAAGTAAGCTAGTGAAAAAGCTAGAAAGTTTTCTTCTGCTTTTCTACTAGAGGTCACAACATTCATTCTCAAAAATGAAGAGGCAGAATCCTTTCACAGTTGGATTAGTGAACTCTTCCTCATTTGTGGTGATTCAGCTGATTTCTCATTCATCAACTTAATACTGCTATATTCTCAGTGTTCCCTCTTCCCCCTGAATATGACCAATGGCAAATTAAAACAAATTCATAATTCAGTAACACAAGATGTCATTGCTACAAGCTTGACACAGAGAGTAGATTTCGTCTTCTCAGACATCATCAACACTTTTTCCCACTGATGAGCTAATCCTGGCAAAGAACTGACAGAAAATACATACAACAGTACCTGAACTTTGGGTGAAATAACTGCTTATCAGATATGGCTCTATGTATTTATTGTTAATTTCCATAATTAGTCATAATGAGGGGGTTAGTGAGTAATAGTTTCACACATTCTTTCCATCTCTCCCCTGGAGAGTGTGCCTATCTACTTTTTAATTATGCTGTTCTTCCTGCCCTATTCTTTTCTTCTTTTACATAGGCATGAACCTTCCCTTGACCTGATTTGAGGAGCCAGGTCCTTCATTTCTTGTGCAAGGAACTTTGCCTCTAGTGCTTCTTTTCCCACAGCTTGGTTAGGCTCCTTACTTCTGCAAATTTTTCCCTCTGATAAATTCTAATTACAGGAAAACAGTTTAAATTTCTGGTAAGCATCATGAAGACATGTAATAACACATTATTATGTGCTTAATCATCAGCTGTGTCACTCACAGCAGAGAATGAACAGGACAACATAGTGTAAATAATATCAGCAGTCATGTGGCAAGAGCAATGTAGTATATAAGTCTTGCTGCAGTTGAACTGAAAATCTGTGCCTTCACTCACACTGATGTTTCTTGGCTGCCTGTTTGCCATTGTTTCAGAGAGTTGTCTGGAAAGTTACATACAATCAAATAACCTTTCAGTATCTCTGAGGTGTCCTTCTCAGGAGACATCCTTTGTCTTCTGTGTCTCCGCTCTGTGCACAGGAGCTGTGTGGGCCATGGTACTATGCCCTAAAAAGTTCTCAAAAGTTCTTTTATAATTCACTGCAATGCTTGCACTGGAGCACAGTTTATCACAACAACAAAACTCTACCTAGACCTGACCGATTACACAGTCTATTCTGAATCCTTTTAGTCTCCAGGAGTGATGATCACCCCTCATACTTAAAGTTGTACAACTGATATGTCAATGGAAGTTAAGCATTTTTCAATTCATACTGTGATAGTATGGTTCATCTTTAATGTCTCAGGGGACACTAATCATTTACATAGAACTCATATTTCATCTCTATGAGACCTTGAGCATGTCCGTTGCTCTTCTGGCAAACATGATTCAAGGTAAAACCTATCTATCGTCCCACTCTGCTCTGCACTTGTATGGCCTCACCTTGTGTGCTGTTTTGGGCACCACAATATAAGAAAGATATTAAGCTCTTTGGAAGTGTGCAAAGGAGGGCAACAAAGATGGTGAAGGGCCTTGTGGGGAAGCCATAGGAGGAGCAACTGAGGTCACTTGGTCTGAGGTTCAGCTTGGAGAAGAGTAGATTGAGAGAAAACCTCATTGATGTCTGCAACTTCCTCATGAGGGAAACAAGAGAGGCTGGCACTGATCTCTTCTCTAAGGTGACCAGTTACAGGACCCAAAGGAGCAGCCTGAGGTTGTGCTGGGGTCATTTAGGTTGGATATTAGAAAAAGGTTCTTCACCCAGATGGTGGGTGGGCACTGGAACAGACTCCCTGGGGAGGTGGTCACACCACCAAGCCTGACAGACTTCAAGAAGCATTTGGGTGATACTCTCAGCCACATGGTGTAAATCTTGGGGATGGTCCTGTGCAGGGCACAACATGTTCTGTGATTCTATGACAGGGTGTAGGAATCTAGCTTACTTCCTTACTTTATGCTATCCCTAGTAATGGATCTAGTACTCGCTAGTAATCCCTAATAACAGCTGACTTCCCAAATGACACTATTCTTCAGCTTCTGCTCTGGATTAAAGGATGATGACTTCAACAATTAATCTTCCACTGCTGTTCTGTTTCTTTGTAAATAAAAAAAATCTGTCTAGTGCTATATTTGCAGTCCTTGACAAGTGAAGATATCACTTTTCAAATATTTTGTTGAGTACTGCTTGGTTTTTTAAGGCTTTATCTCTAGCCAGTTATTATGGGAGATTTTTTCCAGTTATGCTGTTTGCATCAAACCAGTAAGAAATAGCCATTGTGCCAGAATGAGCACATGGAAACAGTAATAATGTAATTTTAACCCATGGAATCTTATTTATGGAGGATTTCTGGATACTTTTCCAAGGCCAGTAGATCTGTGTCAATGAATGTCTGATATCCAAAGGGAAGAAGGAGTAATTTCTAAACATTTTTTTCCAAAAATGCCTTTGAGCTAGTAGGTGATCCAAGATTTCAAGACTCTTACAAACCTGGTAGCTTTCAGTGTAGGCTTTAAATACATTCTGCCACCTTGACCCCACACAATGTATTGGCATTAAATAGATTTCAAATCAGGTGATTTATTTGGTCACAGGCATTTCTAGGATAGATAGACTTTTCACATGACTGAGGCTCTGTGTACACTGTTTCACACTGAACTCTCTCTGGAGCAGGCACCCTGTAGAATAGGTCCCACCTTACTGAGTCTTTGAGAGGTTATTATCCTGATTAATGCCATTCATAAACTACCTCTCATATACTCACCTCCAGTACTGCTCCCATGTTCACAGAATCATAGAATCAACTGGAAAAGACCTCTGAGACCATCAGGTTCAACCCTTGATCCAACACTGCAGTGGTTATTAGACCATAGCACTAAATGCCACATCCAGTCTCATTTTAAAAACCTCCAGGGACAGTGAATCCACCACCTCCCTGGGCAGCCCATTCCAATGTCCAATTACTCTCTCTGTNCAGCACTGAGTACAGAGGCAGAATCACTGCTGCCGGCCACCCTGTTCCTGATACAGGCCAGGATGCCACTGGCCTTCTTGGCCACCTGGGCACACTGCTGGCTCATGTTCAGCTTCCTGTCAATTAGTACCCTCAGGTCCCTTTCTGCCTGGCTACTCTCCAGCGACTCTGGAGACTAGCCAGACAGGACACTACAGTCCCCCAGCCTGTAGTGCTGCAGGACCTGACACTTGGTCTTGTTGAACCTCTTGCCATTGGAATCAGATCTTCTCTCCAGCTTGTCCAGGTCCCTCTGAAGAGCACTCCTGCCTTCCAGCAGACCAACATTTCCCCACCCCCAAATTTGGTGTCATCCGCAGATTTGCTAATGTTGTATTCAATCCCCTTATCCAGATCATCAATAAAGATATTAAACAGAACTGGGCCCAACACTGATCCTTAGGGCACACCACTAGTTCAGGGCTGCCAGCTGGATGCAGCCCCGTTCACCAGCACTCTCTGGGCCCGGCCTTCCAGCCAGTTCTTAACCCAACAGATAGTACACTTGTCCAAGCCATGGGCTGCAGCTTTTTCAGGAGTATATTATGGGAGACAGTGCCAAAGGCTTTGCTGAAGTCCAGACAACCACATCCACAGTCTTCCCCTCACCCACCAGGTGGGTCACCTGATCATAAAAGGAGATCAGGTTGGTCAGACAGGACCTGCCCTTCCTAAACCTGTGCTGGCTGGGTCTGACCCCTTGTTCCTCCTATAGATGTTGTGTGATTGCACTTAGGATGATCTGCTCCATAACCTTGCCAGGCACCGAGGTCAGGTTGACAGGTCTGTAGTTTCCTGGGTCCTCCTTGCAACCCTTTTTACAGATCAGTGTGACATTCACGAACTTCCAGCCACTTGGGATCTCCTCAGAGAGCCAGGACTGTTGGTAAATGATGGAGAGTGGCTTGGTGAGCTCTTTTGCCAGTTCCCTCATCACCCTAGGATGGGTCCCATCTAGTCCCATAGACCTCTGAGGATCCAAGTGGCTCAGCAGGTCTTCCCTGCTGGCTCACCTTTCGGCACACTGGGACAGCCTGCTCTGTGTGTGCAAGTCTTCCTTCTTGAGGTGTGTCCAGGCCTCTTGGACCCCTTTGTTTTCA
>VYXB01009282.1:22326-67848 GCA_013397135.1 Pachyramphus minor | reverse complement strand
ATAATTAAAAAAAATAAAAAAGGAGTGGGGAAATCCATCTTCTTTGTTACACTTGGAACACGGAATAACTAAATATTACATATACAATAAAACCAAAACCAACACACAGAGAAACTAACATCACATAAAATATCTAAAGGCATGAGTCTGTCAAAGAAAAAAAAGGAGGGGCTCTGGCAAATAAATATCTAGGAGATAAAAAAAAGGTGCACCCCAATCCTTCTTAGAAAGAATTCAAGTGTGTAAAGTACATGCTGTATTTGTCCAAACACTAATTTGTATGATTCAAATTTCCTTTTTTTCATGCTGCACAATGAAATAAGAAATGGTACAGACATGAAATTTAGTACTTGGTAAATAGCTAACTGACTTTACAGAACAACAGGAAATAGCTTTTATGGTAAGTACATATTAAATGCATTGTTACACAAAGTAGCTTCAATGTGTCAAGAATGAAACTTAAAAATTCTGTAAAACCAAACAGCTTTACAAACTAAAAACCAACAAAGAATCCATAGATTCACAGAATGGTTTGGGTGGTAAGAGACTTCAAAGATTATCTGGTACCAGCCCCCAGCCATGGGCAGGGACACCTTCCACTAGACCAGGTCCCTTGGAGCCCCACCCAACCTGGCCTTGAACGCTTCCAGGGATGCAGCATCCACAGCTTCCCCAGGCAACCCATGCCAGTGCCTCACCATCCTCACAGGGAAGAATTTCTTCCTAATATCTAGTCTAAACTTTCCCTATGTCAGTTTGAAACCAGTCCCCCTTGTCATCACTTGCCCTGTCACTGTACAGCACTACTTGTAATTAGTCCCTCTCCATCTTTGCTGTCGGCTCCCTTCAGGCACTGGAAGGTCACAGACAGGTCTCTGCTGTGAGTACAAATTGATGGCTCATGTCCAGCCTCTCACCCACCAGCACCTCCAAGTCCTTCTCCAGACAGCTGCTCTCGATCCATTCATCCCCCAGCCTTTTCCAGACAGCTGCTCTCGATCCATTCATCCCCCAGCCTGGACTGAAATTGGGCATTGCCCTGACCCAGGTGCAGCACCTTGCACTTGGCTTTGTTAAAGCTCACAAGGTTCACATGGGCCCACTTCTAGAGCTTATCCAGGTCCTTCTGGCAGGCATTCCATCCTTTTGGAGTGTCAACTGCACCACTCATCTTGGTGTCATCTGTAAATCCATGGAGGGCGCACTTGATTCATTTGTCTGTGTCATCATTGAAGATATTAAATAACACTGGTCCCAGTATGGACCCCTGAGGGACAACACCTATCAGTGATGTCCATCGGGCCTCTGAGCCATGGACCACTACCTTCTCAATGCAACTGTCCAAGCAATTTCTTATGCATCTAACAGTCCACCCACCAAATCCACCTCCCTCCAATTTAGAAAGAAAGATGTCGGGGACCATATCAAAGGTTGGATAGAAGTCCAGACAGATGACATCTGTAGCCCCTTCCCTTGCCCATTCATGTAGTCACCCCATCATAGAAGGCCACTGTGTTGGTCAGGCAGGATTTGCTTTTGGTGAAGCTGTTCTGGCTGTCCCAAATCACCTCCCTGTTCTCCATGTGCCTCAGCAAGGCTTCTAGGAGATCTTCCCAGGCACAGAGGTGAGGCTGGCAGGTCACTAGTTCCCAGAGGCCTCCTTTCTACCCTTTTTAAAGATGAATGCAATGTTTCCCTTATGCCAATCACCTGGGACTTCACCTGACTGCCAGGACTTTTCAACTGTCATGGACAGTGGCCTGGCAATCACATCAGCCAATTCCCTCAGGACTCTGGGATGCATCTCATCAGATCCCAAAGACTTCTGTACATTCAGGTTTCTCAGGTGTCATGAACCTGATCCTTACTTACAGTGGGAAACACTTTGTTACAGCAGTGGGAAGCCTATGATTTAAGCTACTTTCTAGGGCCAATGCGAAATGTGTTCATTATTTACTAACCTTTTTTCAAAGGAAAAATGAAGGCTTTTTTTATTTAGTTTAGCCACGTGCTTCAGGCTAATGGTAATTGCCAAAGTGTTTCAGATGTTATCATGCACAAAGTATGTAGTTCTATTGGATTCTGGACTGGGGAAAAATGAGGCAATGTGAAGTTTTTTCTGGAAGTAAATACTGAGCAAAGTGCCTTCCTACATTCCAGTATGCATTAGTCCATTAGGAGGTTGATGACTTCTTTTCATAACACAATCACTTCCATGCATACTCTAAAGCCATTTCTTGTCTTCTTTTAAAGGTCTTGAAATTCTGAAAGCTTTGCGTTATTCTTTGGTAAACTGAAACAATAATTTCATTCATAAACCCTAATCATCATTATCCATAATCACCAATGGACTATTCATTTAGTGAAAAGACAATATTGTGTCTTCAAGGGCAGTCATCATCTTTTGAATATTTGATTTGAAATTTAATTTGTTTATAGAGAGAACCTTTGCTTTTTACATTTTTATACAGTTTAAAATTTTGGTTTCGCTTTTTTTTTATGCATCAAAGAATTTTTAGTGGATTGTCACTGCTATTTATGTCTATAACTCAGTGTTTGTTCAACCTGTCAGATCAACAATTCATTACTTTAAGGTGAAAAAAAAGTACAGTGATCCCTTTGTATCACAGAAACATTGTGGTTGGAAGAGATCTGTGGAGATTGCCTCGTCCAACAAAGATCATATGTATTGAGGGCTGCTAAAAATATTAGTATGATAATAATGATAATTTTCTGGTTTCTGTGTGTATGTTTATAAAGTCTGAACTAAGTGCAATATTACAGAAAAAATATAGTAGGCAAGGTGTTCTTTGTTATGCAGTAAATATTTCAGTCTTGCATCATGTTTGTGTCATTCCCTAGTGATGATCTAGATGATCCAGTCTATAACATTAGCTGTTTGCTTTTGGTTTTGGAAGAGAAGAGGTATGGTGTATCTATGTGAGTCTAGGGACTGTTTTCCAATTTCCATCAAAATCTGATCTTCTTTAACTAAATTGTGAATTTCTGAGAACACTGCAGTGAGCAAACAGCTGTTGAACCAAAAATGAAGTGGTGGAGAACCCAACAGGTCTCAGCAGTGAAGCCCAGACCTTGAGTAAGGAAAGAAGGAAGAATGGAAATGCCCAGAATGTAAGTACTGAGTGAATAATCATTGTATTAAAGAAGAGTATAAAGATTAGATTTCCTTAGCCAAGAACGTTATGGAACTTTCCAGATTCTTCTGTGTGCTGCTGCATTCTCTCTCGTGAGGCTTGACAGTCACAGTATTCAAAAAAAATGTTAAAAGATTTTAGAAATACACTGTAAGAGTGATCTGGAGCCCTCAGGAGTATGAATTTATGATGTAAAGTTCAGATGGATCTTGTCTGCAGGAGAGAAGTTGAAAGGAAACATGATAGCAGATTTCAAATAGTTAAGAAGAAATGTGGAATAAACTCATCTTCATATCTGTGGGGAGTGAAACAAGAAGTAACAGACTGAGATTGCAGCTCAGGAAGTTCAGATGAAGCACAAGAAAAACCTTTTTTTGGCAGTGAGAATACTGAAGCAGTAGAATACGTTGCATATGAAGGTTTTGGAATCACCATCTGTTGCAACTAGAGACTAAACAGATACCTCCAGGAATTACATCAGTGGAGTTGATGATGTTTTGGGCTAAAATGGGAACTAATTGGCTTTAGGACATCACTGCCAATCCTCTTTTAAAAAAATGTAATTATACAACTAGTTTACAAGTACTACAACTATATACAACAAATAGAAAATGTTTTGCATAAACAAAGGCCTCTCTAATCCTCCAGGAAAAGCTCTTTTGGGTTCTGCAGTTGGGATAAGAGCTACATAAATTCAAGATGTGAAGAAGACATGCATTTTAAGAGCGGCTAACCACTGAAAAAATCCCCAAAGGACATGCTAGATTCTACATAGCTGAAAACCAAAAGTGTTGTAGCCGATATATAATTTATGGGCATGACTCAGATGTAACTGTTTGAAATTACTGTATTTACGCTGTACTTTATGGGATGTGAAACTTGGTGATCTGAAATCCTATTTAACCTTTTTGTGTGACTAACATTTCCTGGGATATCATATTCTATGTCTGCATATGCAAGGCATTCAAGTAATACAACACACTATTTTAGAATCCATCACGTCCAAAATCTGCTGTAAAAGCCACAAAAATAAATTCACAGGACAATGTAAAATGAGCACAGATTTTGCTGTGGGTCTCTGGAAGTGGTGTGTCTGTAACAGCAACTTTTGCTGCTACATTAAAGGAGACAAATTGTTATCACAGCATTAACCTTGTCTTAGATTTGCTTAATCTAACCTCTAAATACTGGATTCTAGTTCAGATATTAGGAAGAAATTCTTCACTATGAGGGTGGTGAGGCCCTGGCACAGGTTGCCCAGGGAAGTTCTGGATGCAGCATCCCTGGAAGTTTTCAAGACCAGGTTAGACAGGGATTGGAGCAACCTGGTCTAGAGGAAGGTGTCCCTGCCCATGGCAGGGGGCTGGAAGCAGATGATCTTTAAGGTCCCTTCCAACCCAAACTGTTCTGTGATTTTATGAAATACTGCAGTTAAGGATGGACTTTGGCAAAGCACATCTCATTTCAGAATCCGACCCCCCACAATGAGGACCCTGTGCATTCTGCAATGCTAGAAAAAGTGGCCTGTATCAAAATGAGAAATGTTTAAATTAGCAGAAGTAATTAAGTAATCACTATGTTTTCTTCTTAGGGTTGCAGCCAGTTTTGAAGAATAATGGGAATATTTGTCAACTAGACCATGGCACTAAGTGCCACATCCAGTCTCTTAAACAACTCCAGGGATGGTCACTCCATCCTTTCCCTGGGCAGCCCATTCCAATGTCCAATCACTCCCTCAGTAAAAAACTTCTTCCTAATGTCTAACCTAAACTTCCTCTGGTGTAGCTCAAGACTGTGCCCTCGTCCTAAAAAAAAAGTGTCCTGGAGGCACTGCAATAACTGGATGATGTGCTGAGCAGAGGGAACAAGCGCAGTCCAACTCCCATGCCCAAAAATCCATTTAATATAAAGTCCTCTCATCAAGGACACATCCGATATTAAACTGATAAGAACAGATGCTGAGAAGAGCACTTGATCTTAGCCAAAAAGCCTCAGAGCGATGCTCTAACCAGCACCCCTCTCTCTTATTCGGTCACACAACCAGGCTGTCCCACGCACTCACAGGAACCCTCTGGTCATTACTGGCATACCCGAAACTCCTGATTAAAAAATTACCCGATTATTATTGATGTATAAAACCGATTCTGTTTATTCGAGTAGACTCTTTCTTATTTCAACACAGGCCTTTTGGCGTCACTCAGGGCAGCACAGAGCGGGACAAAGACTCTGAATGAACAACAGAGGAAAGGAACGGTCCCCGACCCGAGGGACTGAGGAAGCCGCTCTGCAGGAACATGGCGGAACCGGTGACCACGCCCCCATTTTGCCACGCCCCTCTTTGGCCCCGCCCTCACCGCCTCCCGTATAAAGGCCGTGGGTGGGCGTGGCTCAAGGGGCGGCACTTCCGGTCGGACATGACGCCACAGTGTCAACATGCAAGATGGCGGCGCATCACCGGCAGAACACGGCGGGGCGCCGGAAAGTGCAGGTGAGGGCGCGGCGGGGCCGCGGCGGCTCCAGGGGGAGCCCGGCGCCCCGCGTGGCTGCGGCAGCGCCCGCGTGGTGTCAGGGCCTGTGGGGTTTCCATGGCAGCGCTGCCGCCCCCTCTTTCACAGCAACGCCGCGGTGAGGGGAGGCACCGCCACACGCCCCCGGTGTCGCTCCCCCGCCTCCGCTGGCCGCCGCGGAAGGGGCGAGCAGCTGCTCGCTGAGGCACCGCGGGGGATGAGCCGCTGCTCGCTGCCCGACGGGGTCGGGACTGGCAGGAGGCAGAGCTGGACCAGCCCTGATCCAAAGCACAGCAGCGGGAGGTGAAGTTGAGACCGAAAGAACTCTGACCTCCTCCCGCAGCCCTGCCTCGGCTGTAACGTGAATTCCCAGCAGCGGCAGAGCTGCAGGTTCCTGCTGTTCGCTCGGCTGTGTCAGGCGCTGGGGGTTTGTCCCTAGAGGAGGGTGAGAACAGCTCCTCGGGGGTGCGTTGCCTGTCTGGAACAGCAAACCCAAGGATAAGTCAGGAGTGTCCAGCCTGGCACGTCCGAAGGGAATTTACTGCAAAGATGGGCAAGATTATTAGCAAGAGCTTGTAGTGGCAGGACAAGGGGGAGCGGATTCAGTTTAAACAAGAGTAGGTTTAAATTAGGTGTTAGAAAGAATTCTTTACCGTGAAGCTGGTGAGACTTTCGAACAGGTTGCCCAGAGAAGCTGTGGATGCCCCATCCCTGGAAGTGTTCAGCAACCTGGTCTAGTGGAAACTGTCCCTACCCATGGCAGGGCACTGGAAACAAATGATCTTTAAAATCCCTTCCAACCCAAACCATTTTATGATCTGCTTTGCATCTTACTGCTGCTTTGACTCCTGCTTTGTATCTTGTCTGTGTTAAACACTGGCCCTTTGCACGCATGAGCAGGGAATAGGACTTTTTCTGTTCAGAATTCAGAATTATGTCCTTCCCAGCTCTTGACAGCATTTGCTGAAGGAAACCTGTGGCATAGGCAGCCTGGAGGGTGTAGAGCACGCCTGACAAAAAATTAGACTCAGAGGTGTGGGCTGATGTGTAGTTAGGGGTGCCTTATTGAAGCCTTAGTGGAGACTAGAATTACCAAAGTGTGTATAAAAAGTCAAGATTCTTTAACGGCAAAAGTCATGAAAATGGTTTTATTTTATGGTTCTCAACGCTTTGCTGCTTGTTTGTGATTCTTCCAGCCCTTCAGGCATTTTTACAGCTTTCCCTATGGAAAAGACTTAATGCTTTGTCAATGTGCAAAGCTGCCCAGTGACAAGTCCAACTTTCAGCTGTATCTATCCACTGTAATCAAATGAAATACTGATTAAGCTTGGAATAGCAATAAGATCCTTCCAAACAGAAGTGCGTTTGGTTTTTGAACACATCTTTTGAGTTTTACCACACAGAGGAAAAGTGCACCTCTTTAGAGCCCTTAGTGTTTTTTGTGGTTAAGGGAAACACTCAGTCAATATTGTTTAAAGAATTTCCTTACTCTGCCAGAAAATCCCTTGGACATTCTTTAAAATACAAAAAAATCCGAAGTGTAATATCCCTTTATTGACTTCATTGCCTCTGCCATAAACAAGTTTTTGCAGGTTGCACTCGTAAGGAAGGGGATTTTATTATACCTTGATATTTCTTTGATGTAGTCCTATTTATGAAGGAGTATTTCCTTGACAGCATCATGTATCAAAGAGCACATTGTTTCCTTTTTTACTACTACATTTGTTTTCCAAGCATTATTTAGCTCCAAAGCTTGTTTTTACAGGTGGTTTTGTGCTGGTTTATGATGTCTTCTTTTCTCATTGTGTTATGTGATTATTAATTTTTTTCCACTTCATGTACTGCTACAGTGATCTGTGTCTCAACTGGTGCATCAGAAGTCTAGATCTGCAGTTTTTTGGTTATATGTTTTCCAAAGAAGCTGTGGATGCCCCGTCCCTGGAAGTGTTCAAGGACAGGTTGGATGGAGCTTGGAGCAACCTGGTTTAGTGGAAGGTCTCCCTGCCCATGGCAGGGGGTAAGAACAAGATGATCTTTAAGGTCTCTTCCAACCCAAACCATTCCATGATAAACATTTATAAAACCTTGAGCAGAAGCTGCTGGTTTTTTTCTTGCTCTCTTATTATTTCACCTGCTCGGTCAGAGACAGGATTTTGTTCGTGTAGTTCAAGTCTAAGAGGCTGTTTTATCCATCAGCTGCTGATGGAAATATAAAACCACTCATGATTTATTTTGCTTCCCAATGGCTGAGCATTTAGGATGCTGCTACATGAAACTTTCCAGAGAGAGATGGACAGAGGGAGAAATTTGTCCCAAACATATGAGAAGCTTTTCCAAAAAACACCTCTTGGGTATGGAAGCACTTGATTCCTTACATGGATGAAGGCTATGGAAATCAGAGCTATTATTATCTTGGATAATAACCAGTTTTACTGGTAAGCAAAACCATCCAAAATAGTCAGTTTAGGGTGTTTCTGCATATAATTTTGTGTTTCTAAGGGTTTAATCAGAACAGATGCTTTAGGCCTCAAACTACATTCCATGCATAGAAAAAAAGGAAAGAAGTTTAATTATTTAAATGGAAACCAGGCATTTGAAATGTCCAGTGACAGGTGTTTCTTAAGCTTAGCTTGGCATATCTGAAGGCTGCAGGAGTGAGGCCTGATTTGGGAAGGGGATGAGGATGCAGAGGTGTGTCACACACTGCTGTTGGCCATATGCTGTACTTTCAGATCTGTTCCTGGGAATTAAATCAAAGTGAAGCTACTTCTCAACAGGTGGCTTGAAGTAGCTGCCCTTAAGGGGTCATGTTGTGTCTGCTCTCCCGAACTTGCTCCCTGGCCAGAATAAATTTACCCCCCACACTCAAAAGCCGTTGACAACATGTACGAATTTTGCCATAACTGTTTTGGATCAGCATCCTTACAAAATTACTGAATTTTAACTGCTTTTTGTCTTCAAGTGTTGTACAGAATAAGATGATCTCATGCCCCATCCCTGGAAGTGTTTGAGGCCAGGCTGGATGGGACCCTGAGTAACCTGGTCTAGTGCAAAGTGTCCCTGCCCATGGCAGGGGAGTGGAACGAGGTGGACTTTAAGGTCCCTTCCAAGCCAAACCATTCTAGGACTCTGTGATCTTTTTGCAATGACTTGATCATCTTTATGCACTACTACTGCAACTTACTAGATTTTATAAGTGTTATTTTTTTATATTTTATATATAATAAATATACAAGTTATATTTATAAATTATATTTATTTCATATAAAATACTTAAGCAAACAAATAGCCAGTAAGTTGTTTCCATTATAAAAGGATAAAATTATTTTTTTAATGCCTTCCATTACTTTTATTCTAGAGCTGGAGACTCTGATAAGAATTCAAATAGTATGTTCTTAATTAAAATCCATATTTTTAGGGATGCATATGCTCTACCAAGATACTAAGGCAATAGATTTTTTTTTTCTTGCTGCTTGACTGCTGCTTTTCTCATTTTGAATGCAATTCATGTCTCATCTCATGATTTTGAAAAGTATCTCTTTTTTTAATTGTTCACAGTAGTATTTGTGTTGTGGAATTTATTTTTTTCCATTTAAAAACAAGGAATGAGTGTCCTCAGAGCTCCGCTGGTCACCGTTTCCTCCACATGATGGTGTGGTGGTATTTTTAATAGATTGTACCCATCCATGAAGGTAAAATCTGTTATAAGACACATCCTATAACAAGGCTGACAAGTCTCCAGACCAGCTGATACACTCAGCCATGCAAGAAACACATCATAGGTCCTGCAAGAAATTCGTTTGTCTTTGTGTTCTGAAATGCATCTGTTGACATAAGCTTTATCTCTGGAGCTCTTAGGTAGTCATTAAAATGATTAATCCTGATCCATTTAGGGCACTGAATCCCATAAATTCTTTATAGTGAGAGCCCATCCCCTTGTGATGTTTGTGCTGTGCTGCAGTGAAAGATTCTTGTTCATGGGGGAGTTTATAAAAGCTGCAGCAGAGTTGCTGTCAAAGGCCTGGGTCATAATTAAAATATCCCATGTCCCATGAATCCCGTCCCTCTTGGATGGTGGCAGTAAACCCTCCATGATCTGTGTCACAGTCAGGGTTGTGTCTGGTTTGCCACTGACTCTGGGCACAGCAGTGATGGTGCTCCAGCCTGTCCTGCTTGGAAAAATGCCACTGAGTGCTCAGAGCCATCACTTCCTGATGACTGGCACAGCTCTTTCCAGGCAGGACACAGGACCTTATGCACAGGGATAAAACGTGTGTGCTCCAGAGCAGAGGAGAATTTTATCACAGCATTTCTCCTCAGACAAAATCTTTCTGCTTTTATGTTCTTTAGATATGTTTCTGTACACACGTACTTGAATATATACATTTTATTTTGTATTTGTTTGTATACTTACTGGATTTACAAATATTTCTTATTTCTATACTCAGTGACACTCAAAACCAACCAAACAGAAAGGCACTTTCTGACCTTTACCCCCCTTCAAATAAGAAGATAATGGAGAACATATGGATTATCAACAACCTTCATCTGTTCTTAGTGATTCTTCTAGTTTAGTGGCCTTGGTGGCTGTGGCCACCACTCTTACACAAGTGTCAGCTCTTTTAAATCAAGTTGCTGTCACTTTTATTGATCCACTTTAAGTTCCCCTTGCATTTCAACAGATTTTGTGGATCCCTTAACTTTTCCCCTCTGTGTTAATATAGAATTAACGCACGAAGCTGGGGGGGAGCATTGATCAGCTGGAAGGCAGGAAGGCTCTGCAGAGGGATCTGGACAGCCTGGAGAGTTGGGCCGATTCCAACAGGATGAAGTTCAANGGACCTCGCCTCAGCACTAGTGAGGCCACACCTGGAGTGCTGTGTCCAGCTCTGGGCCCCTCAGTTCAGGAAGGACATGGAGGGGCTGGAGCAGCTCCAGAGAAGAGCGACCAGGCTGGTGAAGGGACTCGAGCACAAGTCCTGTGAGGAGAGGCTGAGGGAGCTGGGGTTGTTTAGCCTGGAGAAGAGGAGGATCAGGGGAGACCTCATCACTCTCTACAACTCCCTGACAGGAGGTTGTAGCCAGGTGGGAGTTGGTCTCTTCTCCCGGGCAACCAGCAGTAAGACAAAAGGGCACAGTCTCAAGCTCTGCTGGGGGAGGTTTAGGGTAGATATCAGGAGGAAGTTCTTTACAGAGAGGGTAATCAGGCACTGGAATGGGCTGCCCAGGGAGGTGGTGCATTCTCGGTCCCTGGAGGTATTCAAGACTGGATGTGGCACCAGTGCCATGGTCTAATAACTGTAGTGGTAGTGGATCAAGGGTTGGGCTTATTCTATGATTCTATGTTTTGAGTACAAGCTTGGATGCTTCTGGTGTTATATCTCTCTTTCCAAAGGTTTCCTTGAGGTGTTCAGCAAATGTCTCATGAGGTTATTTTTAGTTCAGCCACATATGCCATGTGTCTTGTTCTGGTTTTGTTGATATACAAGATGTTTATTTCAGTCTCAATGATTGTTTTGCAGGAGTGAACCTTTCAATGTTTTTTATTCTGGATGAGAAAAATTTATTAGGCATTTTCAGTTTAAGCAGTGGGCAGTTGCATGGATATCATTAGGCCTCCAATATGAGTTGCAGAGTCCATTTTTTGCCATAGTCATCTTTTTGAGTCCATACTTTCTTCAGGACAAGTGGTTTGCCTTGTCCTTGCCTGACTGCTCAAATTCACTGCTCAAATTCACCATGTGAAATGTTGGTGTGGTATCCCATCAACTTGCCCACCATAAAGTAGTTTTCTTTTGTCTTAATTTTTTTCTACTTGTGCTTTTAGTATTAGAAATTTTAGAAAAAGAAAAACAATTTTAAGGAGCCCATGCGTAATTTGGAGGGAATCACTTTTATCACTGAAAAATGGCTGTCACAGTTTCTTGCCACGACAAGCAGACAGTGATCATTACTGATTCTTTGTACAACAGGGATTTCTTTTCTTTTTTGCCCTTATTTCTTAAATTATTAAGATAGTTTATCAGGAAAACTAAGCTAACGCTTTGTGGATGGTAAATAAAACTTTGTGTCCCTTTAAGTCTGAGCAGAGACAAAAGTAACTGGTTGAATTCTGTGAACAGTAGCAGTCGCTGCTGGGGAATTTTATGTCAAGCTCTTTTGTTGTTTTGCCATATTTTTTTCAATCAAAGCTGTCATAAATTTACAGAAGAAAAAAACCAGAATAGTAAGAAATAAGATTTTAATCTTGTTTAATTCAATTGTTGTAGCAGGGCTACTTTCTCAAGTTTCTCCCAGGAAGAAGGATAGTGTTGGGTTTGATGCTGAACTGATACTGAGGTCTGGCATAGATGGACTCGCTAACCCTAAAACAATATAACTTCTCTCTTTGTCCCAGTTCTTTCAAAATAAGAACAGTACTTGTGAAGAGATGTTTTACTAAATTAATTTGTGGAAGTTATTAAAAATAATAAAGGGATCTGTTTTGCTTGAACTCCTTTAAATTAAAAAAGTAACATTATTTTGAGCAAAAAGCTCCTTAAAGTGCTTAGATGGCTAACATAGTGTGTCAGTCTTGTTTATGAGTGGAATCAAGAGCTCTGTATTACACCTGAAAATATAACAAATATGGGAGGTGACTGACAGAAGGGGAACAAATTAAAAAATTGAAAATTTATCAAAATATATCCTGCTAGCAGTTGCGAGAAGCCCTGCTGACTTTGAGTCTGACACTGTATTTTTCTCCCTACTAACTAACATCAAATTTGATCTACTTTAAATTTTGAATTCCTTTAATTTGTGTCTTATCTGCTCTCACACAGTATTTTTAACTGAATATTTTCATTGGCTTGCCTCAGAAAGTTTGAAAGCAGCATGAAATTGGTGGTCATTCCTTTGCCTTGTGTTTTGTATCATGGTAAACCTTGACTTTGTAAAATTCTTTTACTCCAGTAGTCTGTGTGCCTTCCAGCAGTATAGACATGATATCATCAAGCCCAACTGAGGAGTTGCAAATACATCTTGCTCTCTAAAAAAAACCCCCAAAAACTTAGAAGTATTTGAAGTGTTTTAACATAATGCTGCTATGTGTGGTTGATGGTGTCTTCTCTCAGTGGTGTCTCCAAAGCTGTGTGTAGGTGGAGCACGGATAACAAGAATGTTATGGATGAGTCTGGAATGGGTGAGAGCAGCTGAAAGTATTGGAAATTAGGACACAATCTAAAATTGTGAGGAAGAGCTGTGTCTCTGCAAGGGCTTTGAGTGGCTGGCAGAATATGAGCAAGAAGTGTTTTAAGAGCATTGGTACATAACGTTAATAACTCTAGTGAAGGACTTGTGAAGTGGTAATGGAGAGTATTAAGGCAGAAGGATTCAGGAGGCTCTTAATTGTGATCCTCCTGTGTCTGTCTGTGGAGCTGCTGCAGCTCTTTCTCAAACAGAATAGCACTAGGCACATGCTTTCTGGAAGCGTCGTTTCTCTTACTGTGTGCACAGGATAATTCAGTTGAGGTGTTGCTCAGATTCACCAAATGAACCTGTCAGTTCTCATGGTACTGAGTCTGAGATGCTGTAAAATATTTCTTCAATGATAAGGACCACTGAACATTTTAATTTGTTGGTTTTATTTTGTGTAACTGAGATCTGATCTGGAAAACATTTTCTTTATACTACTATAACAGTTATTGGAATGAAAAATTGCTTTCAGATTTCTAGCCCCAAACTACTTGTAAGCGTGTTCGAAACACTTGTACTTGTGTATCCAAATGATTCCTGCTCTGAGCAGATTTGATTATACCAAGCGTGAAATTTTACCTTGTTCTGATTATCTTTTACAGAATATGGGAAGAGGCATAACTGGCAGCTTCCCCTCCTTTTCCCTAAGTGTGAGGGCTTTCCTCAGAGTAATGCATATAAACCCTGTGTAAACCTAGGGATCAGGAGAGCTGCAGCACTGTGTTACTGGAGTAGCTCTGAAGAAACTGCAGTGCCTTAGAACTGTGTTTGCTGAACAGTAGTAATGGAGAGTGCTGTGGCCTTTGCAGGGTCTCCTGAAATTTCCTTTCAGTGTTTCTGAACAAATCCACGAAATAACCTTTACACACAGTACTGTCAAACACAGAAGGAAAAAACCTAAAGGAATCGTTTATCTGAAAGAGCAGTAAAAATTTGAGCTTTTTATTATCTTGACAGGTAGGTAGGTTTTAAAAAAATGTTTAAAAATAATAACAGCTGAAATAACTTGAATTCGTGTTTCAGTGCTTTAATCCTTAGTGACCATATCATCTCTCTTTTGAGACTTGGAAAGACTGTCATCCCAGCTATAGAAACTGTGGAACCTTCTTGGGAAGTGAGACACAAACTTAGTGTGTTTTCTAAGAGCACCCAGAATATGCACATGAAGCAGGGAATTGAACTAAGGATTCTCTGGGTCTAGCTAAGCTTGAGTTCTAAAGATTAACTAATCCCTTGGGCTGCAATTCTAGCACTGCTGATATCTTCTCTGTGACTCTTCCCCATTTTTTGGGGGAAATGCCTGAGGCAGTGTTGGCAACTCTCAAACCTGCAGACTGAATGCTTGTAAAACTCTTAATATTTTCTACCCAGGACTCTCACAAAGATGAAACTAGATGTTTGGGTTTTGTGGCCAAATCAACATCTTAATACCATAATTGGATTTGTGCAACTGTGTTTTAGGTCTCCTATGTGATTAGAGATGAGGTGGAGAAGTACAACCGGAACGGGGTAAATGCACTTCAGCTGGATCCAGCGTTGAACAGACTCTTCACAGCAGGCCGGGACTCCATCATAAGGATATGGAGTGTCAATCAGCACAAGGTCAGTCACGAGAGGCTTCCTATCTGAACCTTTTTTCCAAGTTAGGCAAGATGTCCACAGGTCTACACCTGATACTGGTTTTTAACAGCTGCCAATTGTTATGATAGCAAAATAATTTTAACGTTGCTCCTACTGTGGTACCTTGCATAGCTGTTTAGTTCTGTCACAAAAAGGTTCTGGAACAGTGGTTTCAAACAACTCTGGGTAAGGGAACTTCAGATCCCTTTGGAGGTTGAAAAAATATTGCAACAGGATATGATAGCCACAATCTATTCTATTTGTGATGAGATTTTATAAACTTTTTTTTCCTTAATTTGCAGCAAGACCCTTATATAGCATCTATGGAACACCACACAGATTGGGTAAATGACATTGTGCTCTGCTGCAATGGTAAAACATGTAAGTACTTGAAAGTTTGTGAACTACAGCATTCAGAGACTTGTATACAAATAAATTATCTGCTGCTGAAATTATTTTCCATCTTTTCTGAGTGTGTAAAATTAATTTGTGATGTATATTGTAAATTTGATAAACAGTGTAAGCAGACATTGTAATGAAAATTGAAATGTGTGTATAAATTATTGTTTCAATCTTTTTTTGTAAAACAGAGTAGTATGAATATGCCCTAAAGTTATATGTAAGCCATTAAAATTTAGTCTTTATTCTTTCCAATTTAGTGATATCTGCTTCTTCAGATACTACTGTTAAAGTGTGGAATGCACATAAGGGATTTTGCATGTCAACACTAAGGACGCATAAGGTGAAAAACATTTTCTGTAAATACTGTGTGTGATCACTGCCGTTCTTTCAGTTATTAAGATGTAGACTTCAAGTGGATGATGCTGTCAGTTCATGTTCTTGTATTTATTGTATTGTAGGATTATGTGAAAGCGTTGGCATATGCAAAAGACAAGGAGCTGGTAGCATCTGCTGGGCTGGACAGACAGATATTCCTCTGGGATGTAAATACTCTAACAGCACTGACTGCCTCAAATAACACTGTAACAAGTAGGTACCTGGGGAGGGGAGGCAGATGCAAGGAGTTTTATTCAGTAGCATAATCTGTGAGATCAATTGAAAACCATAGATGCCTCTTTCTATCTGTACATAAAAAACGTTCAAGAAATTTTAAGGTGGTTTTAGTACATAATAAGTGCATTTGTTGTGTTATATAATGGCTGGAAATCTAGAGCAGCCAGCACTCATGGCATTTAGAATAGAGGACAAGTCTCTTTGAACTTTTTCTCCTGAAATGTGATGTGCTGGTTTCTCTGAAACTTGATAGAGCTTTAGCTTGGGAAGCTTTTTGCTTCTCAACTAACCTGTCACAGAAATTTTTTCTTGGATTATATGTCTGTACATTTTTGTGTATTATAATTTGGGATTGGTTTTTCATTTGTATAGATGCTGAAAAAACATTGCAGTACAACTCCTAAAGCAGGACTTAGAGATTTATCAAATTTCCCTACCAGAACAATGAAGTTACTAGTTAAATTAATTAAAAAACCATGCAGAATAACCAAGCACTGATTACATATAAGGATAACAGACTGGTGAGATCTAACTGACTACGGTAGTGGTAGGTAAGGGAAAACTGTCTGTAGATTCTACTCATCAGGGTTAACTCCTAATGTCACCATCATCTTTTAGGAACTGCTTCTCTCTCCCTGTAAAGGCATTATAGTAAATTATGAAATCTTTCCTAGTACAGCAATTCCTTCCAACACAACTTTCTTTGAATAGTCAGAGTAGAGCTGATTAAGTTTCTCCTCTGGGAAGTGTCACGCCAGTCTTCAGGTTCAGTTGGGTTTGCTTGCTCCAGTGAATAGCATAGATCTGGGTCATGGGCATTCTGGTTTGTATTGGCTGTTTTACAATAGGTTTTTTTTCAGAAAGAGGACTCTGCTTCTTGTTAGGTAGGTTTGAAAAATTTTGTTCAAAGTGACTGATCTCTTTCTTTTTATACTTAGTGTTTGATAGATGTTTTAACGTCTGATGGATGTGTTGGGAAAGAACAGAACCAACTTGCACACTTGCCACACTTGGGTTTTCTAAGTAAGAATAGGTTAGGAATAACTCAACAAAAATCTGCAAAACTAAGATTTGGAAGTGGCACTATGTACTCCTAAGAAATTTCAGGAATATGTGATTCCGTAAGTAAGAGGCAAGGCCTGTAGGAGGTTTTCTGAATTACTGCATTTGGATGATTCTGAAAGGTGTGTTAATTTTATGGTGGTTTAATTTTATTGGTGGTTTCTGAAACCACAAGTGCATCTGCTGGGCAGAACTGTCAATTTGGCATTTACTCTGTCTACAGGACTTTAATTCAAGTGTAGCCTTATGCTGACTAGTCTATATAGCCCTGTGGAAGAGAGATGGCTTCTGGTGAGCTGTGTTAGCCTGCAGAATAGTGCTGGAAGATACCTAAAGAGATTTAGTTTATATTTCCCAGAAATGTAAAATCTTTGTATTTATTTCTTTATTTGCATTGAAAGAATTCTTTTATAGCCAAACCTTGCTGATAACTCTAAGTTTTTCCATATTCTACTTGAATGTGGAGTCCTTGAAGGAAGAATTTATTTGTGAGCTGACAGGAAAACTCAGTTGTGAAATCATAAAAAAAAAAAAAAACCACAACATTTCTTTTACACTGCTACAGTGATACAGAACCTAAATGATTCAAGTAAATCAGAGATGAGGAGTACTGGAGAGCTGATGCTTGTTTTTTGCCAAAGATCAAATGGAAGTAGAGACATTACCTCTAAGATGACAGGGGTAAATTTGCATTTCTAGAGTTAGAAAACACATATTTCATGAGGGGGAGGAAAGGGAAGCAGAGGAGTTGTTTTTCTTTCTTTTTAGTGCTCCCAAGTAGTAGTGTTTCTGTTGGGAAGAACACAGTAAATGTCCTCAAAGAAGCTGTTTTCCCAAGTCCATTGAAACAGTATAATTTTTTTTCAGAGTACAAATGAAGCTTGTTCTTGTACATTAATTTCCTATATGATTGGCTGGAAATAATCTACACAAGGCAGCATTAAGAGGAAACTAATTTTTAAAGAGTCTCTCAGTCAGCACGGCCATAACTCAAATTAAGTGAAGAGATTTTGCTTTTGATAAGTAGTCCCTTCCAGAAGAGGGTGAAGTTGAGCTTTGCTTTTGTTCTGGCATAAATTTTGCTTCTGTACATTGAAGATTCTGTCTTCCATTCCTGATATCCAGCTTTTGATAACTCTGTGGATCATCCTCTCCAGAATTATTATGGTTGTTGAAACGTGTGCTAACCTGCAGAAGTCTTCAGTTCTGCATTTTGCCTTTACCTGTTCTCTGTGGACAGTGGAAGATTCTCACTTTATTTTGCCTATGAGTAATACATTTCATTTGGCAGTTTACATTTGGATAGCCATAACTGGTGACTAAGAGGACCCTAAAATAAAGCTGCATAGTGGTTCACAGTATTGTAGAATGTCCTGAATTGGAAGGGACCCTCAAGGATCATTGAGTTCTACTCTTGTCTCTGCACAGGAGAACCCCAGAAAAATCATACTGTGTGCCTGACAGTGTTGCCCAAATGCTTCTTGAGCTCTGTCAGGCTTGGTGCCATCACCACTTCCCTGGGAGCCTGTTCCAGTGCCCAACCGCCCTCTGGGTAAAGAACCTCTTCACAAAATCCAGACTAAACCTCCCCTGGCACAGGTTCTTCCACTGTGACAAAAGGCAATATTATATTATGATATTAGGTTACAAATGCTGTGTTGGAAACTTAGCTCCATGATATACATAAATCACTATGTGAAGTTTCACGTTTTTGCTGGCCATGCAGTTTGTTGCTATTCTCAGCCTTCTTGGCATACTGATCCTATGGATTTTGAGGCTTAATGAAATGCTTGATTGTGCTCTCTAAATAGATGACTTTCTTTTGCTGTGTCTGTGCTTTTCTCAGTTGAGGGACTGGTATTTTACTCTCTCCAAAAGTGGATTAGCCTAGATGGCACAGAATTCCTCAACTCTCATGGTAGGTGTGATGCTGAAGAGCTGCCATATGGTTTGCACAAACTCAGAGGCAGCATCCGTGCTCAAGTACATTGCAGCACTGCAGTGTAACGTCTCTGCATGTCTGCTGAACTAGGAGAGGAGCCTTTAGTATAAAATGTAGGATTTTACTGCTACTTGGCTTGGAAAAAAATCCCTGCACTTAAATCCAAATGCTGTGTGTTACAAGATCACATAAAAATATCATACTCCAATAAAGTAGTTGAGCAAGAATAGCTTGATGGTCTTGGCACTGAATTTTGGTGCCAAAAGGGCACCAGGACTATAATGACCATAAATCTGTGGGGTTACTTTCTTTTTGTGCACCAGTAAATTAAGAATTGGACTGGGGTTTTCCTAGCAGTATTCAGACTATAGTCTTTCTTTTTTTATGAAGGAACTCAATATATGGGCCAGAGTGGCACTATTTTCATGGATCAAAGGGTATTAAAATACCAGTTTTGAATGAATAAGTATGTTGGGGGTTTTTTTCAAATGACAACATTAAAATTGAATATGTAAATTTATTTTTTTTTTAAATAGCTTCTTCCCTGAGTGGGAACAAAGACTCAATCTACAGCCTTGCAATGAATCAAATGGGAACAGTTATTGTATCAGGGTCCACTGAAAAGGTAAGCAAAATTTGGTAAGGCTCATTCCACTTCAGTTCAAAGTGTGGTATAGAGTGACAATTTTATCGATTTTCAATGTCATGTCTGTAGAAGCTTTTGTGGTTTTAACAGTGAGTGTAAACACTTTTTTTTAAGTGGGAGTGCAAGCGCAGTGTACAAATCCTGCCTTAGTCTGAGGATGTCACATATCCATAAAGCTTTCATACATAGGGGGGACAATCAGATAGGTCATCTTATGTAACCCTCTCTTTGTCAGAGATCATTGTATTTCACCACAAGAGCTGTGATTTTTGGGGGCACATGACTCAGATGATACTAAAAACTGAAGCAGTTGCTGCAGGTAGGAAAGAAACGGTGCCAACAATTTGAGAGATCCCTGCAGGAGGTGGGAAATGAAGTGAGATAAAGAAGTTCAAGTGTCCCCAAGAGACAGCCCTTGTTCTTTGTTGTAAAGGAAGGTGAAACATGCTTAGGTCCCCGTGATTTCCTTTTTACCTAACCTAACCTTGAGAGAATTTTATTTCCAAGGCAATATAAAAATGAAAACAGGATACGCCAATGAATCATCTGAGAAGTGTCTCAGAATTTTTTCACCCACATCACACTATCCTGTTGCTTCCATACTTTTATTTCTTAAGACAGAAGAAGCCAGAATAAATTCAATTAAAAGCAAGAGAAGATCACATCTGATTGCTAGACTTGCATAATGTCTGCCTTTTTCTAATGTATGGTTACAGTGATGGTTTTCTGTGTGTTTGGATTGATTCATTTGTAAAGCCTTAATTTCTGCAGGGGAAACACATTGGTGGGAAGAATGATATTAATTCCAGTTATCCAATGTCTGTTTCCATAGGTTCTAAGGGTGTGGGATCCAAGAACTTGTGCAAAACTAATGAAACTCAAAGGGCACACAGACAATGTGAAAGCTTTGTTGTTGAACAGAGATGGCACCCAGGTATGTGATTTAACCTGAGGCATTTTACAGAATGCAGAAATGTCATTAGTCTCTTTTGATATAATTGTTTTATGTCATGGATTACAGATATTTAGTGATTAAGGGAGGGAAGCTGATGGGTAAAGTTGTGTCTTATTACGGGTTCATCGAGGTATGGAGGGGGTTGTTTAGATAAAATTGTGACTAGAGTTATTTGCCTGTCTTCATTTAGCACCATCTTAACTGAAAAATATAACCATAAGAATTATCAAAGCTTTTTGTGGAAAAGACAGTATTTTATAAGACTTAAATACCTTCTTGATTGAAGTGTGGTGGTTGTTGCTCAGTGTCTTTCAGGCAGCTCTGATGGGACTATCCGCCTGTGGTCACTTGGGCAGCAGAGGTGCATAGCCACATACCGAGTCCATGATGAAGGTGTTTGGGCTCTGCAGGTCAATGAAGCCTTCACTCATGTTTATTCAGGAGGAAGAGACAGGAAGATTTACTGTACAGATTTACGAAATCCTGATATCCGTGTGCTTATCTGTGAAGAAAAGGCACCAGTTCTTAAGGTAACTGAGTGATTCAGAGAATCACAGAATGGTTGAGGGTGGAAGTGGCCTCTGGAGGTCCATCCCCCCCAAGATCAAGGAGGGCCACTAGAGCTGATTGCCTGGCGTCACGTCCAGATGGCTTTTGAGTATTTTCAAGGATGGAGAATTCACAACCTCTCTGGGCAACCTGTGCCAGTGCTCCATCACCATCACAGTGTAAAAGGGAGGTTACATGTTGTCTAATGAAATAGTGGCTTGAGTGATGTATGTTGTTAGAAGGAATGTGCACTGGGTAACAAGCATTTACTGTGCCACATCTTAGAAGATGGGCTTTGTCTCCTAAATTGCATCTGCAATTTCTTCAGCCTAATTGTCTGAAGAAGATAGATGCCTGGCAGCTACTGAAAATATGCAAATCCAGGTATTACTGACACTGAATATGCTTCAGACATGAAAAGTTGGTTTTATCAGGCTCTAGTACAGTTTTAAGAAACTGAGCTGGCGTTGCCAAGGCTTTGTACAAAACTAAATTTTTCTTAGCAGCAACAAATCTGCACAGGACTGTGTTAGAATCTGTTGCATACCCAGGGGAACCAGGAATAAAGTTAATCATGGGTTTTTTGAACACTGAAACTTGATGTGTTCTTAGAGAAAACCGCATGCACAAGTCTGAGTCTTTTGAAGAGGCTGCTTTTTGAATTTTTTTTTGTTGTCTGTAACTAGATGACGTGACCCTGGAACCTGTAGGTATTTAAGGAGCATGCAATTGAAACAGGTACCTACAGATATAAGCAGTCTGACTTTCCTTGTGAGTGAACTCTGGCTATGTTCAAATCCAATTTTAGATATACTGATTTAGTTCTGAAAAAGTCACAGTCTGAGAAATTTTAGTTCAAAATGGGATATGAAGGCAGTGGTCAGCTGCACAGAGATCAGGGGGTCTGTAATAACTTGGCTACAGTGATTCATTACTGGCTAAGAAATGCAGGGGCAGAGCCAAATGTATAAAGTTAATGAGTACAGAACTTCTTATGTTCTTGTTTTAACCATGTGAAGTGTCTGAATGCAAAGTAATTCAGAAAATACTGTGCTTATCAAACTGTCCATTAGACAAGATTGCGTCTTGCTAGAAACAACTTCAAACGCAGTACATCTACTATTATCCATGCCCAGAACTTACTTGTTGAGTATTTGAAACAGTGTCTCTGCATTTTCAGATATTTTGGCTTAATTTCTTTTTTTTGAAACTTTGTATTTCTCTAGTAAACTGAAAGTAGTGCTGTTCCTGAGATACTTCCAAGTATGGGAGCAAGTCTACACAGAGCAATTATCAAAGGAAAACTAATTTAAGCATGACTGAAAGTTTCTTTGTTTCATTATTTAGATGGAACTTGATAGATCAGCTGATCCTCCTCCAGCACTTTGGGTTGCAACAACTAAATCCTCTGTGAATAAATGGGTAAGTGATATATTTTAGAGTGGGTGATTTCAATTAAGTAGTCTTGGGAATTGTTTGGGAACTGTTGGGCTGTTGTTTGCAATTTGACTGTGACTTCCTGTGATCTGTAAGGTTTCTTTATAAAAAAATCATAAAATGTTAATGCCTTTTGATCAATTTCAATATTAAGCCTTGAATTACTTCCTTTGCTCTCTGTTTATGGTGCTTTTAGAAATAAATTATCTTTCTTGGAACTGCACAGTTAACATCTAACTAGCAGCATGAACTGGCAGTTGTTACTCATATATAAAAGCAGAGTTTATAGATTATTATAAATGTGTCATTATTTTGTTTCTTTCTTTAGACTTTGAAGGGAATTCATAATTTTAGAGCATCAGGAGATTATGATAATGATTGTACCAATCCCATACCACCCCTGTGCACACAGCCTGACCAAGTTATAAAAGGTAAACAGCTATTTTCCAGAGGACTTTATAAAATCTCTTACCATTAGCAGAAATTATACACTCCAAGACTGACTCAGGTTTTTAGATACATGATATTATGATTTGAACTAAAGCAAAGACAATTTAGGTGTTGTCTGTCCCGTGTTACAGTTAAAATAGTGTTTACACCTTGGTGACATCCAATTCTTACATAAAAAAGTGAAACCAAAGATCATTACATGTGTCTTGTTGCACAATTTAGTGTGATATTAGAAAAAATAACAACTGTAGTGACCTTAATTCTTGTTTGTTTGCCAGGGGGTGCTAGTATTATTCAGTGCCACATTCTTAACGACAAGAGACACATATTAACCAAAGACACAAATAATAATGTGGCATACTGGGATGTTTTGAAGGTAAGTATGTTATTTCAGATTAATTGTTGGATGATTAATTTTTTTTTCCTTTTTTTTTTATATTTATATATATATTTGCATGTTTGAGACTTCTTTGGTAGAAAGCAAGTCTTCTTTCTGTCTCAAGACATCATGCAAAGTTTGCCTTTTGAA
Source organism: Pachyramphus minor (assembly GCA_013397135.1). Taxonomy (NCBI): domain Eukaryota; kingdom Metazoa; phylum Chordata; class Aves; order Passeriformes; family Tyrannidae; genus Pachyramphus; species Pachyramphus minor. The sequence goes on along the minus strand of VYXB01009282.1, from coordinate 44,749 downwards.
AGGGGAGGGGGCATTTCTGGGCTTTTCTGCATCTTTGCCTAATGTGAGGCAGACACCTGCATTCACCTGAAATTCAGACCCTGGAATTCACCCACAGATTCACTCAGTGCTGTTCCCTTCGCAGTAGTTGGTCTGAATTTGCTAGATTTGAAATAAAAATTACTTACCACATAAACTCTTGTTCAATTTTTTGAGAAAAATTTGAACCTTTCACTTTCATGTCTCTGGGCTGCAGTATTCCTGGACAGATCACAAGTCGTAATCGTTCCACGTGTATATGAAAGTCAAGTTAAAGATTTGGTGTTGATATGACTCAAAACTTGTACATTTTATTTGGTGTGCAGGCATGTAAAGTTGAAGACCTTGGCAAAGTAGACTTTGAAGAAGAAATTAAGAAGAGATTTAAAATGGTGTATGTGCCAAACTGGTTCTCAGTGGACTTGAAAACTGGGGTGAGATGCAACTCCTAAATCTGTATTTCTGCTGTTGTATTTCATATACTGTTTGTTCACAAAGCTTTGAAGAATGTTCATCGCTTACCTGATGGGTTAGATTTATTTTTAAGTAAAACAGCAAATTTTACCCCTGTTTTAATCTAACAGATTTTTTTTATTATTTTTTGCCTCGTGGTATGGTCTATTAATACCAATTATGAATTAGTACAGTTTGGTAAACAGTGTGTGCTGCTATGCATTTAAAAATTCTTTGTTTTGTAATCCCAGTTAAGTGTGAACAAAACTATAAATTTGTAGACTTGTTTAACTCAAAACAACTATTTCATTCCTCTCCCTGGTGGTCTTTTGCCGACAGATGTTGACAATTACTTTGGATGAAAGTGACTGCTTTGCAGCCTGGGTTTCAGCAAAGGATGCTGGCTTTAGCAGTCCAGATGGTTCTGATCCGAAATGTAAGTTTAAATAATATTTTTATTTTTAAAATAAGATATGTTTTGAAGTATTCCAATGCCTTATATGTCAGTAGCTGGTTGGATTTTAGGGCTTATTTTCGTAACACCAAATTCTGCAGCGAATTCTCCAGTGACAGTGTTTGGTTTTCTCTGAAACATTTCCATCATGTTCAGGTGTTCTGTTTAACTTGGTTTCAAACCTTCAAGAAATGAAAGGGAAAAAGTAACTGTGACCTAATCTAGGGAATGTTACAGCACGTGAGTGATCCAACAGCAGGGATTCTAAAATCAGCTTTTTCTGAAAGATTGTAACATAGAGCTCTGAGATTGTGATAAGCAGATTTCTATGCCCATAAATAGCTTGCTTCGGGAATAGAGCTGCTCAAACACTTGGGAAATTTTCTGCTGTGGATCAAATGTGGAATATTATGTTGCCAACAATTTTTCTGTAACTGAAGTTTCTCTTCACTGTGTCTTGGCAGTAAACCTTGGAGGGCTTCTGCTGCAAGCACTTCTGGAGTATTGGCCTAGAACACATATCAATCCAATGGATGAAGAAGAAAACGAGATGAACCATGGTTAGTGTTCTAATATTTTCCTTTTTTAGGATTTGTCCATACCTTCTGTTTATTTCTGTTTCCTGAACAGATACAACATATTTGGTCTCTTACCCCTGTCTCTCTATGGTTTATAAACTAATGGCTTTTAGCCCTTTTAAATTTACTTTACACCAGAAAGTGTGTTGTACTTTTGAAAGCATCAGCAAAAATCCTAAGAACTCTAGCCTGTTAAAAAAAAAAAAAAAGGCAGGTGAATAGAAGAATTCAGATGATTCTGAAGTTACAAAAACATGATGCCTTATTGAGGAACACTTACTGACACACTAATGCTTGATTTGGAGAAGAAACAACCTAGATAATGGCAGCAAAGAGCAATAGTTTAGTTATTCAACATTAGCAAGTATTTCTTTGACATAATTCCAGTTTTCTCCTAGGTATTATGAACAAAATAAAAGAAAGATTTATTTTTAAAATACCTTTGGTATAATAATACATGGAGTAGGTCTATAGAAAACCACTTAGAATGGTGTTTTAAGGTAATAATGCTAATTCTAATCAGGCATGAGATGAAAAGCATGTCTATGTAAAATGTAAGATAGTGGCTGAATTTGGCAGAATAAAAGAGACTGTGTAACTCCTGAGTTTGCAATCAATTCAAGCCAGGTCAGAGTTCACTGAAAAGTCTGGTCTTTGGTGATTAAGAAATTGCTTTCTATAGATAGATAATGCAATTAAGAAAACTGTAGATTCAGCAATATCTTGTCATTTTGTGACAAAGATCATGCCAGGAGTTACTTTCTTCTTTCAAAAATGATCTCCATGGAGGGTTACAGCACTTGGCAGATTCTTCTGGGTCAAGTTGCTGATTCTCACACTGTTGTGTATTGGCAATCTACAGCCTAGAGCCAGACAAGGTATGAGAAATAAAAAATCAGTCTTCATTTCATTTCCAAAGAAAAAAAATGAAGAAACTGACACTGAGCAGTGACTTAAGATGAAGTTGGACACTGAAATTTTTGTAGAGAAACAAGAATTTAAGTAAGCACACATGTATGTGTGTATATGTGCAATGTTGTTCTTCTCAACTGGTAAGAGAAGTGTTATAGTTTCAAACTATAGGATTTTTCACTTGTTGTAACTTCAGTATCATGTTTGTCCCTTTTCTGACCTTTCTTTCACTACGCGGTTTCTTTGTTTAATACAATTTCTGACCTTTCTTTCACTATATATGTTTCTGGTTAGAAAGCTAAGGAATCATTGATCTCATGAGACTGTGCCATCTAAATATATTATGTTGCTTGAGTTCAACATCATGTTCAAATACACTAACTAGATGCTGTAGTGTAATGGAGATGATTTTTCCCAAGTGCAAGTCAGGCATCTGAATCCTCCTCCACTGTGTTCCAAGATACCTGACTGATTGGAAACTGCACTGTTCAATAGGTGCATAAGTAATGCTGATTTTTCTTTAACCTTATCCTGTCCACTGATATGGAATCAGGTTCTTCAGTGTTTAAAGACCATCCTGCTGTAACTGGCTGTAATAAATTGAGTTTGTAATGCAGGAACTTCAAGGCACTGTGAGTCTGAGCTTTCCTAGAACACTGTTTTGACATCTGTCAAAACCAGGTAGAAGAGTGAAGCCAACATCTTTCAGAGTTCTGTACTGTCAGTGGAGAAGAGAAAAATAATCTTGTCTCAGCACAGTCCCTTTATTTGATTTCCAGTATTAGGATTTGTCAAATTAAGCAATTCCTAGAATTCTGTTATGGAAATGGGAAAAAAATAATAATTGGGTTTTGGCTCCTGAGCTCTATTTCCCCTTTCTGAAAGGCTTTTGAAATAGGCCTTCCACAAACCTGTTTTGATCTCATTACTTTATGCTTTTCCTTCTTATATATTTGTTGCGTGTTGGAAATGGGGATGTTCTTATTTTATATAAAGCTTATGATTTTGTTAATTTATGAGATAAATTAGCTGTAGGTGGAAAAGACACATTTTGGTCTATGAATGCCCAGTTTTAAGGGCTACTGCAGTCTCACTACTGTGATGGTTTCTTTTTCTGACAGTGAATGGTGAGCAGGAGAACAGAGTCCAGAAAGGAAATGGATACTTCCAAGTGCCACCACATACACCAGTTATTTTTGGTGAGGCTGGAGGACGCACTTTGTTCAGGTATAAAAACTCAAGAGTGTAAATTCAGTGACTAAACAATCACTTCCTTTGTTCAAGCAGGAAGATTACCAAAATGTAATGCTTCCATTCTGTACTGGACATTCAAGACATGCCCTTGACGGGCAAAATAAGCAGCTGCTGCTGATAATTTGGAATTGTCCCACTGAGTATGTGAGTTTGAACATCAACAAGGTGTGGGGCTTTACCACAGTAAGAGTTGGGTATTGTTCTTAGCTGTGTCTCATAGCTGTGAGATCACTGGGTGCCCCTCTCTCTGCAAACTGATTAACTGAACTTTGGTTTAGTATAAAAGTCTAGATTTATGTTCTTGTAGATCTTCTCTTATGGGTTTGTGGTGCTGGTCTTTGAGAAATAATGGCTCATCCCGGGAAATCCTGCTTACTAAAAGAGTTGGTTTCTGCTCTCAGAATTATAGCTAATGATCCATTAGAAGCTCCTAAGCTGTAGCTGGTAGGAGCACAAGTTCTGTGTTGTAGTGCTTGTATTCTAATTACTCTTCTAGCTCTTCTCATTCTACACTGAAAAAGCCTAATTATGATATGTGATACATAAGTGACACTTTAATAGTGCTGCAAAACAGATGCTGAGCTTTGAAACACTGTGAAATATCTGATATTTACTGCCATAGTGGATTTTAAATTTAAGGGGTGGGAGATGTTTGATTTTTTTGGTTATGTTTCCCAGGCTGAATAAGCCCAAAAATGATGTAACTTTCAGTCCATGAACTGTTCAGAAAAACAGGGAAAGCAATTCCAGCTTTATAAACTGACTTTTTTTTTCCTGCAGTATCAATGTATTTAAATTGTACCTGAGCCTTAATCTTTGCCTCCATTCTATACTGGTGGATCTTAACTCTTACACAGCTTCTTCCTAGGAGAACACTGGAAAGACCCTGTTGGAGGGAGCGAGCCACTCTTATGGGACCTAAAAGATGGCTTACAGGACTCTGACAAAATACCTCATTGGAATTTATAAAATTTTATCTGGCTTTGTTTCATCATTGTTTGTGCACATTTCTTAAAATCGGTTTTATGCTTTCTGTTTGGTGAGGGCTTAGCAGATGTTTTAAATCAAAGATCATTTATTTGAAGCAGAAAAGAATTGCTTTATGCCAGGTGCCTTTCCCCTTCTCCTGACAGTTTCATTCTTCCACACACAAACATACACAATGCAGAGCAAAGTAGGTTTTTAAATTTTCTCTGTGTCATGGCCACAGTTTCCTAGGATACTACTCCCTGTTTCTGCTCTGGGATCTGTTTTCCTACAACTACTTCTTTCTGTACAGAACACAAGTGATCACTTCTCTAGTAAGTTAGATGATGCTAACAAAGTTCAAGCTCCCTGCCCATTAAAAGGGCAGGTCCACTCCTGAAAGCTCTTCAATGCAAATGACAATAATTGCTTTCACTCACAAAGGTTATTTCTGTGTGTTCTAGGTTATTGTGTCGGGATTCAGGTGGAGAAACCGAGTCTATGCTTCTTAATGAAACTGTGCCGCAGTGGGTCATTGACATCACTGTGGATGTAAGTGTTGTGTGCATAAGTGTTGCTTTTTTAGTGTGGCTTTTTTTTTTTTAAGATGTACTACATTTTTTTTTTTTAATTGTGCAGCATCTGAAATTAAATTTTAGATTTATGCTCTGTTTGTATTCAAAGTAAGTGACCTCGAGGTCTGTATTCAAGACCCTTTGAGATTCATGATTTCTTCATGTGTCCAGTTAATGTATTTTTGCTCACTTTCTTCAGACATAAAGTCTTAGAAAAAGAATTCAAAGCCCTGTGCATAATTGGTATCCTTTTCAAGTGAGGAGCTCAGGAACAGAGAATACACTTCATATTGCTGCTGTCTTTTGATACTGTCTAATTGCCTCTGAAATAACTGATAATTGATATTCAAAAGCTCAATGATCTGTACATCATCTAAATTGAAGTGTCTCAGGAGTATGAGTAATTTGGAAGTTGGCTGTGGTGGGGATGTTGATTAAGAATCTCTCATGGGTTTTTATAATTAGGAGCTGAATATACTTCACATACCAGCTGGTGGAAATAGGAGCTGACAACGGTTCATCCTAAATTAACACTTTCCAAATGTGTTTCCTTGTAGAAAAATATGCCCAAGTTCAATAAGATTCCCTTCTACCTCCAACCTCATTCATCATCAGGGGCAAAAACTCTAAAAAAGTAAGTAATGCATGTTTGACTTTGAAAAACTGCAGAAAGAGAACTGCATGCTAAAAAAACCCAACAACAACAACAAATAAAACAAACAAAACCCAAGCAGATAAACAAAACCAACCAACCAAACAAAAAAACACCCCACAAAGCTAATTCTCTCTTTTCTAGTCATTTAAGCAGCATTGCTCTGAAGCATTGAGTTATATGAGAATATTTGAGAGAACTAGCTGTTTCTTTTGGGTTTGGTGGGTAGTTGTTGAAGTTAATGCTAAGAAATGTCTAAGAACTAATTACTAAAATGAGAGTTTCTGTCTTTTGTGATATTTAATCAGAAAACAGAGGAGGTAATGGATCATTACTGTGTTCAGAACCACAGTTTATGTTTCCTGTTGCTAACAGTAGTGAATGGTGGCTTTTTAAAAGGAAAAGATACAAAACCTGACAGTAGGCAATGCAAGATAGTCTGTCAGTCACATGAACTGTAACTGGGAGCTGTGTAGGTTCAAAATTGACAAGTCTGATGTGACCTCAGTGTCATGGACAGTATGCCTGCCATTTATATTCCACAATTTTCCGTAGTTGACACAAATACCTGGTTTCTCTATACATTTTATTGAGTTTTTCACATCAGAGACTGTTTGTGAAAGAGGAGTTTCATAGGCTTTTTGTGTCCTTTGTGGAAAAAGTGCTGCTGCTTGTTGCAGGATAATGTCCTTTTGTTAATGTAGTGTGGTGAACAGCATTTTCTGGCTTAGCTCTATAATTCTATATGCACTGACTTTCTACTAATGTCTACTAAAAAAGAATTAGGGTAGTGTGCAATACTCTTCTTCTAAGCTTTGATTTTAATCTAATCCTTTGAATATCTTACTGCTTTTCTGAGTCCCTTTTTCTCTGAGACTCTTTGGCTAAATAGCTGTTGTGATCCTGCTATTCTGGATGATCCTGATAATTCACTATTAAATTTATAATAAAAAGAGATTATCTGTGCACTTGCATAGTTTGCTACAGACTGAGGTGTTGTGAGGGTAAGAAACATAATTTCTCAAGTTTTTTCCTCACAAAACTCTCTCACTTTATTTAGAGACCGACTGTCAGCAAGTGACATGCTTCAGGTGAGGAAAGTGATGGAACACGTGTATGAGAAAATCATAAACTTGGATAATGAGTCTCAGACAACCAGCTCTTCCAACAATGAGAAAACAGGAGAACAAGAAAAAGAGGAGGACATCGCTGTGCTAGCAGAGGAGAAGATTGAACTTCTGTGCCAGGACCAGGTAAGCTCCTTGGGTGTTTTAGCCTGTGATCAAAACGAATGTCTAGCAATGAACTGGTTATGAATTTTTGAATCCTGAACTTGAAATATGCTGTAGATTATCTGCCGCCTTCAAAAATAAGGAGATGTTTTGACATCATGTTAACTTGGAGATGACACAAGTTCAGACATTTGCAGATAGCCAGGACAAAGAATTTCTGTAGCAAATCTGTTTAATTTGGTCTGACTAGTGGCTTTTACAGGGTTACATACTCAACAAATGGACTTAAAATTGAAGAGTTCTGTTGGTTTTTTTGGGAGGTTATTGTAATGTTTGGAACCCTACATTTTTAGCAGTGTTCAAAATTTGTCCAAAGTCATGAATTGCCTATTTAAGTGCGTGAAGATTAAGTATTAGGGAGGTGGTTGTAATATGAAGTCACATGTTACACTGCTAAAGTCTTTCAGTTTACTCGCTGGTTGAAAAATCTGAGCCTTTGCATGCTTCATCTTGGTACCAGTTCACCCATAGGAGTGTTTTATCTGGGAATAGCTGACAGTTCTGCAGATTTGTGGAGTAAAAGATGAATTTTGTGCTGCTTTAGGTTTTGGATCCGAATATGGACCTTCGAACTGTAAAACACTTCATTTGGAAGAGTGGTGGGGACCTGACGCTTCACTATCGCCAGAAATCAACGTGAGGGGAGCACGGACCCAAGTGGTTCATTATTTACTTGACCATACTGTACTGGTTCCAAGAGTAGTACTATAGAAGCCCACTGAACCCCTAAGGTAGATGAGACTGCTAATGACCCAGTATGGACGGGAAATATGCATTTAATTGAAGTGACTAATGGATCTGTAATATAGAGGAAAAAGAAATCCATATGACTTAAACTAAAGTCTGTCCTCCTCTCAGTCAGTGAGATGGGAAGTCCCTGAGTGGTTCGTGTTGTGCGAGGTGTACAGAGAGTGGATGATAACCCAGTGCAGACTTTTGCTTCCTCCTTTTTGCTTTTGTTTTTTTTTTTTTTCCAGAACATAATATACTCATCTGCTCATGCTTGACATGAAACTGGTTTGGCCATATTAGTTGCTGTGTTCACAATGTAATTCAAAACTGCACACAAGGTATTTTTAGTACATTCCATTCATAAAGTTCCAGCAATGATTTCTCACAGGTTACTCAAACATTTCTGCCACTGAAAGAAATTCGGAAAAGAAAAAAAAAAAGGAAAATACATATTGTATTGTATTCATACTTGAATGAATTGGCCCATTTAATTGTAAGCAAAGGGTTAACTTTAGAATTGTTTTAATTGCTTTAGACAGCTTTTGATGCGCAAGATAAAACACTAGAAAAATATCAGAGCAGGGTGAGTCTAATGATGCTGTGCATCATTATAGAGTGAAGATGCTTTGCAGCAACTTAGAGATTTTTTTTAAATATATATAACTACTTCCTGCACTGTGTCCTAGGCTTTCTAAAGACACACTAGTCTAATTTTTGGTAACTGTGCTCCAAAACTATGTGACATTTTGTTAAAACTTCAAACCATTCTGACTATAACTTAATATGTTTAATGTTAAACTTTAGAAACTTCTGTGCAGATTTCATAGTCATGAGATAAAAATACTGATTTTTCTTTTCTGAAGTTTTATATGCAGTTGTTCTTTTGTTATAGAGTTATGCAGATCTTGTTTTCCCTGCTATTTCTAAAAATCTGTGACTGTCATAGGCTCATGGTAATCTTTTATAGAGGTTTAACTTATTGGGGGGAGGGGGGCAAAGGCATTTCAGCTTTTTGTGAGAAAATGTGGGGATATCCCAGAAAACCATTTGTAGCCAGAACAAATTACAAATCCTCGTAGAGAAATGGTGTAGAAATGACTCTTGTCTGAAGCAGAAGCACAAGTGCCTTCAAGGGGCAGTATATTATTGGAGTTTCTTCAGGAGACATATGCTCTTGCCCTTCCTGTATCTTGCTATCAAGATTTAGGTTGAGGCCTAAAAAAAGTCCCAATAAATTATATTACTGGGATTGTATTGGTCAAACAAAAGGTAAAATATTTTTCATTGTGTTTTATTTGAAAAAATAGTCAAATCCTTCCCTTCTGCACTCTTAACCCATCAAAACAAACTCATTGCTTGGAGACAAACCATGCTTCAGAATTAAGCTAGCATGTTGTTTTCCCTGTCTTTTCATTTTGGATTCAATTTTTAATCCCCATTTCTGTGTGTGCTTAGTTTGACACAATTGTGCTATAACTGCACATTTTTAGTGCTACTTGTGAATTAAATGGTTAAACAGAAATGTAACTTTGATTGATAAATTGTCCTGACTGGTGTTTATTAATACCAAGGGTCTATGCTTATTCCAATAGGCACTGTTTAAGTTTGGGTTTGTTGCCTCGTTGTCTTCCTGTCCTCTTGTATACATTGGAGTTGCTCCCAGGAATTTTCTTTTAAGCCAGCCAAGGTTGTAATTTTTTTATTTTTTTTTCTTTCTAACCATCCTGAAACACAGTAACAGGACAGATTGACAGAAGAGTCTGCAATGCCAGAAGGGTAAACGATGTTTCACAGTTGTATAGAATAAAAGGCTTTAGTTAAAATACTTTCAAGTCGTTTTGTGTACCCAATTAATGATGCAATTTTGGAGCTTTGATCTTTGCTATTGAATGTTACAAAGGGCTCCAGAGTCCTTTGAAGCCTCAAATAAAGGAATGGCTGAAGAAATGGCAGTGCCTTAGCACAATCCCATGAAGATGATCCTGTAATATGGTTGAATGTAAGAATTTAGGAGGTGTGCAGACCTGCAGGTGCGAGCTCTGAGCTCCTACTGAGGTGCAGAATGTGCTCAAGTAGTGCTGATCACCTGGGCAGTGCTGCTTTTGATCCATGGAAGTAGTTTGTGCTAACAAGTGACTTGTGCCAGCTGGTGCTGAGTTGTCTGGATGTGGACAGGCTGTATCCCTGTAAGAGGCACATGGGAAACCAAGGCTGGGTGTCCTGATTCTGAAAAAGCCAGGGCAGGACACTCAAAGCTTTTGCTTTGAGTCTGTCAGCTGGGCTGCTGTGGCGGAGAATGCAGTAATTCAGTGACCAAATGTCCTCCCAGAGACTCCCAGCATCTGACTTAGATGGAGTATAAAGTGAGAGGAGGGGTTTTTTTACTACTCCCTTTTAATTTCTGTCACCTTTTCTGCAGCTGTGCTGTCTGTAAGAGTCCTGAAGGCACCAGCAGGAGAGCTTTGAGTTAGTATCAGAGTTGCAGCTCCTGGGGACATTGTGAACAGAGAGAGTTCCAGTTTGCCAGAATCACAGAAAAGGCCACTGATTTGTAGAAATTGTTTTAATTTCCAAGTTCATGACAGGAAGGAGTTGCAAATCTAGTACTTAGTAGTCTCCTAGAAAAGGATTTAATTTGCCTATGACATACTATTTTTTATTCTCTTCAGGTGAGGAGGTGCTGAGAGCAGAAGAGCTTGGCTCCGTACTTGGCAGCTGAAGTGCAAGTATCATTTTAGGAAAAGAACTGCTTGAAGGATTTAGAATTAACTTTAGAAAGGTTTAAAATATGCTCAAGCCCTAGGCAGAGAGGTTGTGAAGTCACTCTGAGGTGAATAAGTGTGGAGGTGCCAAGGAAGGGGAGAGAATGTATTTGCCAGAGGTGAAGGCACACAGTGACTGTCATAGAGACCAGTGGATTACACCAAGGTATTATTTTTCCTTTTGCAGAGGTCCTGTTTGATTTAAACTTTATCTCCAGAAATTTATTGAACTTGATATTTAGCATCAGTCTTGAAGCACATGATCTTACAGTGAACATGTGCTGGTGGCTCCCAAACAGAAGTGGGTGAAGTCACCTCCCATCTGGATAACAGAGCTGTTGGGAGCCCATGCACACTTAAAAATCAAGAATGTGGGTCAAGAGACTGGATGGGACATGTCTGATTCTCTCTCTGAGGATATTGTGACACTGTTTTAGCCATCCTTTTTGGGGGACTGTGAGGGCTTGATTACTTTTTGTAGCTTAGAAATGTAACTTAAAACAAGCAATTGCTTTGAAACTCTGTTACAGCAGAACCACTGCCAGTTAGTGTTTGCTTAAGGCAAAAGGCAGTGGGGAGGATGTGTGCGCATTAGTGGCGGCGCCCAGGAAATGGAACAGATTAACCCAGGCAAATCAATGCAGTGAGGAACCTGGAGCTGCTTTCACTTAACAGCCAGAGCCAGTAGTGCCTGTTCTTGTGAAACTGCTTGGAGGGGAAAATATTTGCCCGGCTTTGGGGGAAGATGGAGAATGCATCTGGAAGTGTATGAGCACACCAATAAACAAGTGGTGTGATCTCTGCTTAGCATTGCAGAGATCTGTTTTCCTGCAGCATTGCTGAGTTACATCTCAGAGAAATTCAGCCAAGGGTGGCAACTTGGATAAACAGCTTCTGCCAGAGCCTAGAGCAGTACAGCAGAGGGTTCAGTAGATTATCAAGCCTGCTGTGAAAGTTTAAGAGGGAAAACAAAGTCATCACTGCCTGAATTTGGTGTTTCAACAGTTCTTGCCAGTAGCTGTTCAACTTAAAGGCAGTAAATACATCCATTCACTCATTCAAGTTCAGCCAGAATTAGTTGAGCATCCATATTGCTGTTAACAATGAGATTTGCATGTTTATCTCTGGGATGGTTATTTCCTTATCATGATCGTTCCCGGTACAGGGTTATGTTGTCCAAAGTTCCAATCAATCAATTAATTACTTGGGAAGGGAGGGATTGGTCCAGCCTGCACAAGTTAACCTTGCTTGGGGCAGAGCTAGACCAAGTTTCTCCAGCCTTTGCTGAGTGGAGTTGTAGTATCCAGGTGGGTGGAGGTCCCACAGCCTTGGAGGGCCCATCCGGGATCAGCCCCCACCAGTCCCAGGTGTCCTGGCTCCTCGGGGTAGGCAGGGCCATGGCTCACTGGAGATGGGCTTTGCCTAATCCCTGCTGCAGTACTTGAGCTCCTGGGAGCATCACTGGATTAAACATCTGCCCTCAGGCTCAGCTATTAATATGAGGGAGCAGCTCAGGTCTGGAAGCTGATCCTGTTGTGTCTGGCCATTCAAACCCCTGAGTGCTCCGAGGTGAGATCCTCCTCCATTTGTTTTGCCCTCCTCCTCCTCCTCGTGATGCTGCCAAGATAGTCCTTCTTGTGTCTGCAGAAGAACTGCTGCTCTTGGGTTTGGAGATGCCCTCAAAGTATACAGAGTGGGCGAAAGGTCATATCCAGCTCCTGCTTACCTGGAAACAGATGTTTGGGACAGCATGGGGTTGATCGGCTGTTTGGTTTTGGCTCTGAATCCTGCCACTCTCAGGTGTTTCTCCCACTCTTTTCAGGTTTTATTTTGAAACTAAGAAATCCTAACCATCTTTCTTGCTTCTGTACCCACAAGTAAGAGTACTGCCTACTTACCTTGGCTTCAGCAGTAAGGTAGCATCCAAATTATCAAGAGAAAAGGAATTTGATGAGGAGGTTGAACTCTTCATCTCATTTAGCATTTGAATGATCAAGTTTCAGGTTAGGAGAATATCCCTCTGCCTGAGGCTTAACCCAAGGGATTTGGTTTTCCAAACCCCTTGCAAGAACCAGTTAACACACATTTATAAGCCATTTATTATGGTGACTTTTGAAACCTAGAACAGGTTTTGACATCCTCTGCTCTTAAATTTCTGAAGGGTGTTAATGGTACAGCTTAAAACCAGTTTTGAGAAAGGTTGAAGACTAGAAACAAGTCCTAAAGAAACAACATCAGTAAAACAGATCACCTAGATGTCTTCAGTCATCAGGCTCCAAGATCAAACAAACTCAGCCATAGTTTAAATTACATTTATTTTTAGTGTTTGACTGTTCACCCTTGTAACAGTCAGGTGGGGAAAGAAAAGAGGAAATTTATTTTAGCAATACAGGAAATAAAATCAGTTTGCAAATAACAGACCATTTAGCAGACTAGAGTCCAGATCTCTCAGTTCTACTGCCTGCAGTTAGGGCTCAGTACATTCTTTAAAGCAACAGGTATTTTGATAATCCTGTTTAGAAACTACTGCACTTGCAGTATTTCAGACTAACAACAGAGATGAAGGAGTACCAAGGACAGATTTTATGCCAGGGTGGGCTCAGCTGAAGACCTCTTGTGCTGTGACTTCACCTGCACCCTTTGGGTGAAGCTGAGCTGTCTCAGGCAAAGCTGTGGGACCCTGAGTCCCCCCTCCTGCCCCAGTAGCAGATTTCAGCCCTGGCAGTTGTCACATACTGATCTGCACAGTGCAGCAACAGAGCAGGAGACAGGGCAGGGAAAAGGAAATCAAGCAAAATTGTGCTAAATAAATATACTGCAGTGTTTAGCTTCAACACCCCCCATCTCTTAATTCAGGAAGGAGTTTCACCACAGTAACTGTGTTATTCCCTATCCCTTTGACATTCCATGATACATCACTGCCCTGAGGGTTATAGAACCACTCTCCTTTCATTGTTCATGTCATGTTTGCTGCTACATTCAGAATCTGTTTGAAGACAAGTGCAAACAAACAAGCGACAAAAAGCAGTTGATGTTGCTGCACAACAGCCCCATGTCTTAAACTTACAACAATTTGTATAAAAATAGAAATGAGTAAATAGAAAAGCACAACTAAAGAAAAGCTATTTCTCAGTCATTACAGAAGCCAAGACATTCAGCTGCACTGAAAAGGTTCATCACCCCAACTTAAACATCATTTTCACTTCCATTTTTTTCAAATAAGCATCATAATTCCCTCCCCTGCTTCATTCTTATTTAAGTGTGAGGACACCACCTGGGCCACAGAAGGGCAGAAGTGAATGACAGGACCCACCACGACTCTGTCCCATCTCCGTGCTGCAACTTCAAAGCACATGGAATTTCCTTTACTGAGGAAGTAGTTGTAGCAAAGGTTACAGAGAAGGGACTTAAAACCAGAAAAATAACGGTTTGAGGAGTATTAAGTAGGAATAAAAGTATCCAAGTCACAAGAACTGTCTAACCAAGGAGTACCATTAGAAAAGCTTTCTAACAAATCAAAACTATAAATATTTTTTTTAATGCCATCAAACATACTGATAAAATCATCCCTAAGTGTCACTGTTCAGGCACAGTGCCTTCATAAATACATTCAGAAGCACTTGTAGGCAAACGTGAATTCTGGAACTTGACATTTTGCCAGTGTCCAACTTGTTTCTGCATTAATTTCTCCATTAATTTGGTGATTTTTTTGGACAGCATTCAAAGTTTGAACACAGATCAATCCATTAAACAGTGATTGGAAAAATACAACAGGATATGTACTTCATGTGATTTCTTTTCTAGTATTATCTACACTAACAAAATAGAGTAACTGTAATTCTTTCAAGATCAGAAAAAATATTCCAAGCTGCAGCACTGCAGCATTTGACAGTCTGTAAACACGAGCAGGGTCCATTTCACTCAGGGTCTTGTGCAGCTGCTTCTTCTTTCTGTTCACTTGCTGCTTCTTCCTCTGGTTTCTCTGGAGCGGGGGTTAATGAGCTCTCAGTGCTGTTCACAAGCAGCTTTGATTCTTGGTTATCAGGATCAGTTCCTAATGTTTTTGAAGAAATATCATGAGGAAGAGAAAAAGAAGGTAAAGGTGGAATTGAAGGCAGGAGGTCATCCAGGTCTGGCTGTTTGACTGAGCCTTCAGAATACAAGCTTGTATCTTCAGGGTCCAAAGCTGTGGCATTTTCTGGGAAAGGGAAATGGTTTGTAAGAAAATAAAGACTGGCAAGGTAACAGGCAGCACCCCTGGTTACCCTGTGTCTAGAAAAATCCCACTGCAAAACAGCAGGCAGAGAGAGGAATGAGGACATGCAAGGGGAACAACTCTGCAGACTCCTAGGTCGGTGCAGAAGGAGGGGCAGGAGGTACCCCAGGCATCGGAGCAGACATTCCCCTGCAGCCTATGGAAGGCCGTGGGGAAGCAGCAGAGATCCACTGCAGCCCATGGAGAAGCCCATCCTGGAGCAGCGGGATGTGATCCTGGGGGAAGCCTGTGCTGGAGCAGGACCCCTCACAGGGGACCCAGGCTGGAGCACTCTGTTCCTCAAGGACTGCACCCCATGGAAGGAACCCCTGCTGGAACAGTTCCCGAAGAACTAGAGCCCATGGGAAGGACCCACATTGAAGAGTTGGATCTCTGTGGGAAAGACCCCATGCTGGAGCAAGGGCAGAGTGTGAGGAGCTCCCCACTGAGGAGGAAGGAGCAGCAGGGACGTGATGAACAGACTGCATCCCCCATTCCCAGTCCCCCTGTGCCTCTGGCAGGAGGAGTTGGAAAATTTGAGAGTAAAGCTGAGGCCAGGAAGAAGGGGAGGGGAGGGAAAGGGGAAGTGTTTTTAAGATTTCGGTTTATTTCTTGTTACCCTACTCTGATTTGTTTGGTAATAAATTAAGCTAATTTCCCCAAGTTGAGTCTGGTTTGCCCACGACAGCACCTGGAGAGGGATCTCTCCCTGCCCTTACCTCAACCCACGAGCCTTTCACTGGATTTTTTCTCCCCTGCCCAGCTGAGGAAGGAGTGTGACAGAGTGACTTAGTGGGCACCTGGTGTCCAGGCAGGGTCAACCACCACAAAAAGTCAAGATGACTACAACTTTGTTTTTGCTTTACAACTGTGGTGAAAAATTCATTTACACTGCTTTTAGAAATACCTACTTCTACAGTTAGTTTAATCAATGTTTGATTTAAAGAAAAAGACACACTTTCTATAATCTTATAAAAAAGCCCATTAGTTTTTGCCCATTTCTACATCTGATTTCTGCCTCTCCTTTCTGATTTTTTAATAAAATTTGCTTATTTCTAAAAAGTGTGATCATGTTGAGCAGGCATGAGTTGGTGCCACTCCAGAAATAAAGGAAATCTTGAATGCACTTACCAAGATAAGTAGAGGCTTCATTGTTTGACATTAATTTTTCAGGGCCTGCAGAAGCACCTGCTGCTGGCATGTTGAAGGAAGTGGACTGGGACATGTTGGACACTTCTGTTAAGCTAGTGAGCTCAGAAAATGAAATACCAGACATATCTATAAATCCTGAAGGAGAAAGCAAATATTACATTACTTTTTTAGATACAACACAAAATTCTAGATTAAAAAAAGACAAGTTATATCCAGACTACAGTCAATGAAATCCCCTTCCTGCTAAATGCAAATATAACATGTGTGGTACCTCAATTCTACAGCTCTGAAATCCAGGGAAAACAACCACCAATGCTCACAGTTCTACATTTAAGTCTTCAGCTTGTTTAAGACCATATTCATTTATTTAGATGTTCTCTAAGGAACTGCTGAAAAAGCACCTAAGAAAATATACCTGGATCCATAACTCTCTGGAGAGGGGGAGGAGGAGAAAGTGAGCTTTCTGGTGAATAACCACTCATTTCTTGATCTCTGGAATGATCCAAATTCATGACTGTTTCAGAGCTGTCACTCTGAGAGGTAGGTGCCAATAATGGAGTCTGGAATAAGACAGAAGGAAAAACATCTTTTTACACTGAAAGCTTCACCTGAAGCCAACCTTCCTATGAAAGCATCCTGCCTGTTTCCACATACACCAATTCAGAGAGAATCTGTGATGCTGAAATTGAAAACCAAACACCAATTAGGACATCCAAGTGTTCCAATTCAGCTTTTAAAGCCAGTATGTTCTTAGAATAACAGTCTACGTTCTTGTAGGTGGTTTTTTTTCCTAGTGAGGTTCTTCTAATGTGATTCTCATTGACTGGTACAGCTGTAGTACAGAGCATGCAAGTCTTGAAAATAGGAAGAAAATACCTGGCAAAAACTTGTATCAGCCAACACTGGTGATGTCACACCTGCTCAGCATCCTCAGCTCTCACTTTCCCTTCACCCAACTCCATTTCATTACACTGTACTCCAGTACACTGTGTGACCAACGTTCCAAAAAAGCAAAGCATTTTCAAACTGCAGAGAACACGCCAGAGATTGGCATTTACTTCTCACCTACCTCTGTGTAACCATTAGTGGATGGTACAGGAGTTCCAGCTTCTGGTGAGGGTGAAGGTGATTTGCTTTCTGGCTTTTTCTTTGATGTTATGGACTGTGTTGGAATTCTGTGCAAATAGCCATATCCAATACCACATCCTAAGCTGTACAAGACAAGTAAATCAAGACTTAGGAAAAAAAAAGGTATTCTTAACAAAACTAGTGTTTTAAATTTTGACTCTTTACAATAAAAAGAGTTTGTGTCTTTCATCCATAGAAGGAAATACCTACCTGCAAGAATCATTTCACTTACAGGACTCAGGGAACACTGTGCAGTTGACTTTTAGAAATACACAGCTTAGATTTCAGTTGATTGGGTTTATATCTTTACAGAATGTATCATCTAACCTGATGTGGGTTTTGCTCTTGCTTGAGCTCAGTGTTTGACTGTGAGAATGCAGACAGTGAATCTGCTAATGGGGAACTCAACACAGGGATTTTGCCATTTGATTCAACTCAAAAGGATTAGATCCAGGACGTGCCCAATTCCTAATTCTATGTTGTTGTTTTTTTTATGAAGAGATTAAGTTTTGTGTGATAAATGTAAGGAAAAAAGGCTTAACTTGAAAACAACAAGCTGCAATTGATAGTAATAATACTCTTAACAGGATCTCATTCACAGCAAGTATATCTTGTATATAACCTGTCTTCAAGTGACTGTCCAGAGATCAGTACCTTCCTTCTCCACCCCAAGCTCCATTGGGAGTCACAACTACCTCTCGAATGGAATCTGCTTCAGTGTTATAAACCATCAGCTTCAGTGGCTTCCCCTCATGGGATTCAATCAGGGAAAAGAAATCCTCTGACTAAGAAAAAAAAAAAAAGAAAGAAGAAGTTAATAAACTCACATGTGCAAGACAAGGAGCTGGAAGCAAATCAGTATTTTATGTAGTTATTTACTTCAACATGAGACATTAAAAACCCAGAGCCAGAAAACTCACTAGTGTAGTTTAATCTTTAATGGTAACTTCTTGTTATTGTCACATTAAAAAGACAGATATTTACATCAACAAGAAAGCATCTGCCATAAATACCAACCTCCCCAAATCCCCAAACACCATCCCCATACATTTGATGTACACGGAATTAGATTTATGAGAAAGCAAATCCTACAACATGCGCTTGGCAAAGACAATCAGTCCCTACTGGGATGCACCCTACCTCCTGGAGAATCTGATCAGATCCAACAACGTAGTCAGTGTAGGGCTGGAGACCAGCCAGAGCTGCAGGAGATGCAGGTTCAACGTCCTGGGAAAGAATAACAATTGTCATCTGCAGGGCAGCAGGATAAACACCCCGAGATTGAAAAGGAAAGCTAACTCCAAAAACAGCAGAGGGAAACAACATCTTGTTTATGGGATAAAACAGAAGTCCTTGAATAGCCTGCATCTAGGTGTGACATCTTGTAAAACATGCTGAATAAGAAAGATCAAGATGCTACCAATTTAAAGTAAGATACTCTGAAGATGTGGAGAAGTTGCTTTTATTTAAACAACCAGAAACATAACAGTCTTTCCTTTTCAGTTCTACCTCTTAATTTTAAAGTAAATTTGTGGTGCTTTTTGTAACATTAATTTAATGAGGTTTAGCCAACACAGGGACACCAATCAGGCCAGAATGTTTTTGCTTTTGACATTGATTCTTCAACAACAACAAAAAAACTCTTCCCATCCTACACTATTGGGTCTGGTTGGGATGGAGTTATTTTTGTCACAGCGACAGGCAACACTGACAGCCACCTACTCCTTGTCCCTACTGAAATAGCTCAAACCTTCAAGACTGTGCTCCCTTCCTCTGTGTGATTTCAGCACTGCACTTTATGTAAAAGTTACTTCTAAATATTACACTGTAAAACAAGGTTGTATGAACACTGACAAGCCACCAAGGAATTCTGTCTCACCAAAACATGCCACACGTGTTCATTGGCCCCCTGGAAGCTGCAGAACCTCACGCTGGCTCCAAGAAGGCCTTGTCCTCCCCACATGTTACTGGGGATCACCTCCACCTCTCTTATTTTCATTGTTTTGATATTATACACCTCCAGCTTCACTGCTTTCTCAGCATTTGCCTTCAGCAGGTCTTTCAACATATTGTTTTCCTTATTCTGTAGAGCACAGAAAGAGATACAGGATTAACATTATTTCCAGCTGCACCTGTAACATGTCACATCTCAGGCAGAATTTGAATAAAAAGAACCAAACCCATCAAGGTTTAGGCTCTGTGGTTCACAAACAGTCCCAGCAGTTCATTTTTCTTTTATTAGAAAGCAGTCAGTACTGTCAGCACATGTCCCTTTACATAATTGCTGTTACTCCATGAAATGCTTCACAGCTGCTATTAAGTAATACCAGCAACATGAAATGTCAACTGTGTAGTCTAACAATGAGCAGCAACATTTCACTTCATGTCTCTGAGCCCTTCAAAGTCACTGCAAACTGACTGTGAAAGGACAGACTATTTGGGATCAGTTGACAGAATCACCATCGTGTCTGTCACGTTAAAAAGATTAAATGATCTTCCACCACAATCACCATTACAATGAGCACTTCCAAAAAGCCATCTCCACTCACAAAAGCAAGACAAACTTCATGAATTCAGCTTGTATGGGGTTAGGGTGAAGCATACAGGCAAAGCTCTGAGCCTGTTAAATAAACAAACAAAAGAAACCCAACCAAGCCCTGAAAAGCCACACCAAACCAGAACTCAACTCTTCTCTCACAACCCAAGCTATTGTGTTCTTGATCCCAAAAGTATAAGTAGACAGGCTACAGTTCTATTTCAGATTTTATCAACTGTTGAAACAAGTTTGTTTAAACAAATGTTGAGTTCTTCCTATTGACTCACTAGTTTAATATTCACCTTGTGGCAAAAAATACATAGGAATGAGTAATAACATAAACATTGTGTCAACCTGTTAAGAAGGTGAGTAAAGACATAAATAAGACCCTTTCCTCGAATTTGGATCCAGCCAGAGAAGAGACTTTGAACACCAGCAAATTTTACTTTATTTTTAATGCCACATACAATGTGAAAAGCTTTCTTTACTGTGACAGTTTTGGCTTTTACTTTTTAATCAATACAACACCCATAGTTCATGCAGGGGAGGAAAAAAACAACATTAAAATCATTTGAGACTTACAAGCCTCGTGTGTCCAATGGCAATGATAAAATCAAAGAAAGGTTCCAGTCCTCCTTGTTGAGCTGGGGAGTTTTCTTGAACCTGAAAAACATACATTTTACTATTATTAAACACTGATCTCTAGTTACATAAGTAAAAGTGTTAATCTTTACACAATTCCGTATTTACTTTTGAGTTGAAGCAGAGATAAGATACCAAATGACAGATTTCAGGAAGCAATCCACAACCATGAACTAAGTTTTATAAAACTATGAGCAACAGGTGTTAAAATTAATCTGTAAAAAGCAGCTTAGAAACCACATAGAAAACACAAATATTGTGATTCTGTGTTCACAGCCTGGAATTTAAATACTGAATACTTTGGAGAAAGGTTTAATTCTCAAAGTGCTGCTTCAGGATATCTTCCATGCTTTTAACACCCTGAGCACATAAAGATCCCGACTTAGGGCAGAGCCATTTTTCCATAAACATGATTTACACTTGGATTCCCACAGTTTCCAGCCCACTGGAATAGGAATACTTAGATGAGCACACTACAAACGCTGCCTCAACACAGGTACTGCTCAAGGAAACTGCCACCACTCACAAAGGATTCATAAGAAATAAGAGTTGCAGCATCTCGATTTCATTATAACAAAGTTGTCATAGGACAGGTGTAAGAAATATAGAGAACACTTCTTAAAATGCATTCACACCAAGATAAACCCCACCACGAGTTACACAGTGCAAATTCTCTGAGAGTCCACCCACTTCCAGGGTACACTAACAAAGCAACAGGATGTTAAGGAACCACTGCAAACGTGCTGACAACTTTACACCGATTTTAACTTTACTTTTTGTTATCTCAGCAGCCCTTAACCTCATATATTTGATTCCTGAGAGACACCCCACAGTTTAAGTACCAAGTTACAACCCAGGCATCATCTAAACTGAGAAGCTCATTGCTAGGAAAGTTTAACTACCACATCTTATATATACAACATATACAGCACCAAGGTGCTGTATTTTTTTTTTTTAATAGTTAAAGTGCATTGGTATTGGGGCTTTTGCTGGCAGAACTATCTGTAAGTTTATTAAAATACATCAATAAAATAGGTTTATATTTTATATATATTTAATGTTTACATATATTACATATTAGTTATTATTTTACAGTTATAAAATAATAGCATAGTTACTTTGGTAAAAGCTTTTAAAGCAAAAATAAGAATAAAAATCCTGCTTTATTATTAAACAGATTCTAAACAATGTTCAAGAAGCCTTAGAATGAAACCATCACATTACACAATGTCCAGGAAAATGTACACAAAAAGAAGCACATGAAAGTTACTGTAGAGCTTGGGACATTGGTGTTGGGGTGTCTAAGAGCCACACAGGTTCCCACAGGGAGCTGTGAGCTGCAAAAAAATCCTGCTGCACTTAGTTTTCAAATTGAATTCCCTGGAGAAAAGAGAAATTACTTTGTCTTCCTGCAGACAGCTGGTCACCAAAATCATCCTCCAGTACAGAAACCTGAGCGGTGTCCCGCGCTCAGCACGAAAGGAAGACCAACATTCATTTCGGACGGGGTAGGCTCAGTTCAGGAGACTGACACGAGCAGATACAGAGCAGCAAGGAAATGGTAACTCCTTTAACAGCTGTTATCAGCAACACCTCTGTCAATCCTGAAGAGCCGGGATATGTATTTACACCACGGTGTATGCAGATAGTGCTGGATATTTGGGAGTGAAACTCCCAAATGCATCCAGCGCCCGGGGGAGGCTGGAGCAGGAATTAACCCCCGGACAAGATGCTGTGAAGATCCACAGAGAAGGGAGCAGGGAAGGAGGGAAAAGAAGTAGGGAAGGAGAGAAAAGGCGCAGGGAGAGAATGAGGGGAGCAAGGAGAGATGGGAGAAGGGAGAGAAGGAGGGGAACGGTGGAGGAGGAAGAAGGGAGAAAGAGGAGCAGAGAGAGAGGAGAGCAGGCACAGAAAGAGGGCAGTACTACTCTTAAAACTCCTCCAAGTTCCCCCAGAGCAGCCCGGCAGGCTCCCCCGGGCTGTCCCGCACCAGGACCCGGCGGGTCGCGGCACCCGCGGGCACCGAGAGCGGCGCGGCCGCCCCGCCCCTGCCGGCGTGGCA
>VYXB01009282.1:0-21947 GCA_013397135.1 Pachyramphus minor | reverse complement strand
CGACAGGGGCGGGGCCGGTTTGGCGAGGCGTTGCCGTGAGGGGCGGGGCCCGTTTGAGGGGAGGGGGAGCGGTCGAACCGCAGAATTAAAAATTTAAATAAATAAATCACAACATCACAGTCTCACATGATTGTTTAGCTTGGAAAAGAACTCTGAGATCAGCGAGTCCAACCTCAGGCCGAACACCACCGTGTCAACCAGACCGTGGCTCTCAGTGCCACGTCCAGTGTTTCCTTAAGCACCTCCAAGGGCGGCGACTCCACCACCTCCCTGGGCAGCCGGTTCCGATGTCTGATCACCCTTTCTGTGAAGAAGTTCTTCCAAATGTCCAACCTAAACATCCCCTGCCACACCTTAAGACCATGAAAAAAAAAAAAAAAAACCAAACCAACCAAAAACTGCAAAACCAAACCAGTTCACTACTGTTCTCATTCTTACAGCCTTTGAAAATCATCCCCGTTAGTATAAGCCACAAAGAGATTATTGTTCACATTTTACCGATATCTACTTCACACATACATTTCTAAAGAGCACGTGTTTCTCTTCCTCTCCGTAGGCACATAGGTATTGTGCTCGAGAGTGGTGTTTCCACCAGCTGAGATGATTTTTAGCATTAAGAGGTGAAGAAGCAAATCAATGGCCCCAATGCTGTTTTTCAAGGCACAGGGTGTGTGGGGAAGGTGATCACTAAGAGGTGGTGGTATTTCAACCACCCAGAAATGTTATGCCTGTGTTTTACTTAGGGTGAATTCTTCTGATTCTGCCTCCAGCTCGCTAATGGAAAAGTTCTGAGAGCTTTCGAAGTAGCAGTAATAATTTGAAGTATTATTCTATTATTATAGATAAAGTACCAGTTATATTTCCTGCATGGGTACTTTCATTTCAAGTATAAAAGCATCCATTTCAGTAAAACCCCTCAGTAGCATTGCTCTCACCTCCAAAGTGTCATTTTTCCAAAGGATCCATCCACATAATCTCTGTGGTTCAAGTGTGATGCGTAAAGACATAAGAGAAAAAGAGCTACTTCTCCATCCTCTGCCTTTGCTTCCAAGTGAAACTCTTAATTTCTCTGTTGCTTCAGTAGCTAATTATGCATGAAAGACACACACACTGGCTCATTTTACTCCAAAAAAAAGGTCTCGATATTCTCAGGAGCCTCTTTAAGTAACTTTTTCTTGGAGTTGTCTCTAAGCTGTGACTGCAGATCTGTGCATTGCATTTATTGAGCAGATGGCAGAAGTGCATGTAAGCTTCAGGGAAAAAATAAAATTGTGCCAAACGCTTTTCTGTGTTTTTTTTTTTGCTGTGTATTTTTTTAGAACCTTACTACATAGTTGTATTTTTTCATAAATTGCTTTTCTCCACAATATTTTTTTATAACAGGTGAGCCAATGAAGAACTGTAGTGTGGGCGATGTAATTGTGTTCCTACAAATAGAAATGAGAAATGTTTCTTCAGACATACCAAAAGTAGATGCCAGAGAAGAGAGTCTGATCCCAGTATAAAATTAGTTCTTTGGAAATATAAGATTGTAGCAAAAGAAAAAAAAATTATACAGGAATTTTTTGTATTTGTGTTTACTGCGGAAGGCAATGAGGAGGTTCCCATCCCCAAACCTTTCTGTCTGTAAGCCTCAACAAAGTAATAGAAACTATAATAAATGATATTTTTTTCCTGGATGTTTGAGTGTTACATTCTTGGGAAGAGCTCAGGTGGCTCTGATAAAGGGATATCCTGTCACACATCTATTGCAGTTCCTAGAGGTGTTAACAAACACACAGAAAAAAGTGATCTTGTTGGTTAGATTTCAAAAAAAAAAAAACTTTATCAAGGTTTTTTTAAGGAAACTAAGTAGCAATACTGTAAGATATATTTATTTCAATGAGTGGTTAAAAGATAAGAAATAAATGACGGAAGCAAATGATCGCTGAATGGAAAGATCATTCACAGAGTGACCAAAAACCCCCAGACATTGTTTTTCTTCATGTTCTAAAAGCCCTGGAAAGAGAGATAAGCAGTGAGATGACAAAAGGTGTAAAAATATAGATAAGGTGGTCTTCTTTTTCCCTCTGTGCTTTTACATTTTACTTGTCAGAAGTTCCAACAGTCTGAAACCTGGCCTTGCATTAGCCCTGTGTTTCATGCACTTATGCAGGTTAAATTAGGAGTTGTAGTATGAAAGAAATCTAGGGGTGATTTGATAGATGTAGGTATGTTTTAATTTTCTAAATAAACTAGTACCAAAAATAGTGTTGCTGTCACTAAAATTACTGAAAAAAATCTTACCTGCCCTGGACCACTCTTTTACATGAGTTTTGTTTATTTAGAAAAATACTTCAGTTCCTGTTTATTCAACACTTGAGCAGTGCTTCCATATTAAACTTGTCAGCTTACCCGAAGCTCAGAGACTTTAATAAATTATTAAAGAGCAGCATTACATAGCAGAAGCTGTAGTGACACATTGTGTATTCTCATAAAGAGAAATCAAGTTTGTTTTCATGTAGCTCTCTTGAAGAGGATTCTGTGCTACACTAAGGATTTACTTTGAGTTGTTGCGTGGGTGTTTCTAGAACAGCAGCACAAGAGTATTTCAGACTGTAGAGGAGAACACTAACTAGTGGCTACTTCTTCTACAAGAGGTAATAGATTTTAGGAGTACAAAAATCCTGAAAGACATGGAACGCTTGCAGCTTACACAGGAGTGACCCAAGGTTCAGCAATGGGAACTGAGATGAAGTTCTGTGCAAGATCATGGGATATTTGCATTCTGTGCCAGGGTAGAATTACATATTAGTTTTCTGTGTCCCTTTTTTCAAAAATAGTAAATTTTTTAAGATACACTTTCTAAAGAAGAAAACTTACTGTTTTACTTCCCAATCTGCAAATGTTGACTAATTTTGATTTCAGTAGCACAATCCATCAGAATCTGAAAATATATGTGTGTTTCAGTATATGTGTGTTTCAGGATTAAAAGTGGGTTTTTTTCATTTGAATGCTTTTGCTATTACATGACTTTTCAAAATTTAACACATTTAGCACATTTTCCTTTGAATATTTATTTCTAGATTGTAAAGGTGGTTTAAAGCAGGAAAATAAAAGAAGCAGGAAGAATCTAGAGACTAATGAATTATATTTTGCAGGAATGGTTTTATGGCTAATCGATAAAAATCATGAAGAACTTGACAGAAGGCTAGAAATGTCTCCTGGATCTATGGAGGGAGTTTATTGATGGCATTTCATCCATAACAAGGCAGAAGTCCTCACCATCAAAAAAATAAAATGAGATCATCAGAATTTTATCCAAATATAAGAATGTATAAATATGCAAAAAATAATTTATACTGTACAGATTATAAGTATTCAGATTCCACTTCTTGTTTACTATAAAATCTGGGATAATTAAATGATTTTTTTTGATGGTTATTTTTACATTATTCCAAAACATTTTCTGATGAGCCAGAATGTTTGCTGTTTTTGTTTTGTTTTTTTTCCTGCAGTGAGAAAATAAAATAATGGTTGAGGTAAAACCATTTTATCAAGTCTAGTTACATTTATTTGTAAATTTGGACTGACTTTGATGTACTTATATGCCAGAGGCAAGGAGCCTGGGATTAAAAGGCTTTCTGAACAGGTCTTAAAGACTGTTCCACTAAGAGGCAAATCCTGACCTACTGACAAAAAGGTCCAAGAAGATTTTCCAGCCTCTTCTTCCCACGTGTTTTCTCTGTGATTATTCTTTCCTCATTAGTTGTGTTGTACAGGAAACAGCTGCATCCAAAAAAGTTTCTGAAAACAGTCAAAGGAGACTGTCTGGTCCCATGTGGCACTGAACAAAGGTGGCATATTCATGTCATGAATATGACATAACCAGTGGGTGAAAATTGCTGTCAAGTTGCTCAATAAATACCTTTTGAAATCTTCATTTTTAAATTTTATCCTGTTAATTGTGTATTAGACAGTGAAAATATGATTGTATTATTGTTAATAAATGCCCAAGAGCTATATTTTAGGCATTCTTTCAAATACTTTGTCAACAGAGGATTTTTATAATGAAGTCAGTAAATTATAAAACACAGCTAATTGGTAATGCAAGGTTAAAACCATCATAACTGGCAGGTCATAAGAAATATATTATGATTGTTAAAGTGCTTTAAACCAGTACAAATACTGCAGTTTTATGGCATTTCCACACAATGGTATCTCTATGAGGTCTTTGCTCTTGGAGACACTGAATTTTGAAAGAAATGTCATTTATCATTCACAGTAATAGAACTAAAACAATGTAACAGAGAACTGGCAGATTCTTCAGAGAACCGAAAATTTTAAATGATTAAATTTTAAAGCTCTTTCTGTGCTTAGCAATTACAGCTTGCCTGAAATATCAGTCTTTTCTAAAGGTTCCTATGTAAATGTGAAATGTGTGCTGACTGTTCTACATTTAGACATGTAGATAGAGTATGAAAAGCTGCAGCTGAGTTAGTTGTAGATTCCTTTTTTTCAATCAGTGGAGAAAAACAGGCAGTTCTTGGCTGTAGCTCTTATTAAAGGTTTCGCATATCCAATGTACAAGTTATTGTTCAGTATGGCAGGAGGGCTGTGTGAATCTTTAGCCTCTTTCAGAACTGTTTTCTGTAGAATTTATTAGAAATTTTAAAGGAATAACTATTCAAAACATCAAAAGGGTAAATGTTGTTAAATATTAACTGCCTCATCTCAGCAGTGTTCGGAAGTCAGCTTGCAAAACAGAGGGAATTCTGTGAATGAGCTTAACTAGTTAATAATGATCAAAAAAAGTTATTGGAAGATTAGTTTTTTGCCATTGTCAATACAAAAGATTTGCATGATAGTAGACCTATGATAAATTTCAAGATGAGCAAAGAAGCTGACCCTAAACAAACATTAATGTTTTGGTCAAAATAATTGGGAGTAGGAACTAAACATTACTGAGGACAGATTACAGAAATTCAATATTCAAAATTAAGAGGCAGAGCACCTAGTAGATCAAACCTCTTTAAAATGCATTTTCTTAAGTAAATTCATTTCATCTAGAACTTTTGCAGTTGATTTGCAGGACCTTTATTGTCCTGAAAAAGTGGGATCTTTTTCAATCCTTTAAAGACTCTGAACTTTCTTCAAAAGATGCCCTTTGTTGCTTGATCTGTTTTGAGCAAAGTGAATTTGCTGTTGAGTTGGGAGCTACTTGATGGCAGTGTCATTGTCCTTGGTGGAATGGTGCTGACTAGGGTGGTCAGGTCAACATTAAGATCTCCATACAGTGCCTACAGGCCTAATTAATTTGCCTAAACACAGGTTTTCAGTGGCAGCTGAGGTGCCTCGGGGTACTCGAGAAGCTGAACAAGACTGTTGGTTGTTACACACGAATGACATGATGCTGGTGCCTTTCTGGAGCAGCTGGTAAAGCTTATCCACAGTGGTATTATCCACTTCACTGGCAAAGATTAATAAATCTGTCAAGACCTTCAGTCCTATTTATTTGTACCTCCTGGAAGACACACACGGGATGCTCATAAATGGGAATTCTGGAAACAGTTGTTTCCCTAACAGTGATAAGACAACATCTTCATATATACCTCAGACATAAACAATTTAAATTATCATCACCTTGTTAACAGTATCACCTCCTCAGAACCTGTAAAGAACTGAATCTTTTACAGAGAAAGATATTTCTACATTTAAAAGTTGTCAGGCAGAGACAAGGGTTCAGGATTTTGTGGATTTTGTTGTGCTGGTGTGTTTCAAGCTCCCTGTTGTATTTACAAGAGAGAATTTTCTTTTAATACAAATAACATATTGATATTCACCGATAAAGAGAGTTTTGGTGTTTCCAAAGCTCTAGAGTGCAACTAAATTCAGTATAGCCGTGTTTAAAAGTCTTTCTTATTACTGAGGCTTGCAGAGACTAAGCAGCTTATTCTTTTGTCTCCATTACTGTAACAGTGTGCCAGTGCTATCAGAACTGCTCGGGTTGGTAGGCAAAAGTATTTCCTGTACAAACAGAGCCCTTGGAAATCTTCCAGCATTTAAACTGTGCTGCTGGATGCAGGAGCAGCTTAGCTGGGTTGATAGCAGTGGGGCAGTAATGCAGTCACCAGCACACTGAAATAACTGGAACAGTCTTTGGATTCAGTCATCTCCAAGCTTTGGAAGTGAATGGGTCTCTCACAGAATGGTTGAGATTACAAGAGACATCTGAGGTCACCTTGTCCAACCCCAGGGCTCAGTCAGGGGCTGCCTAGAGCCAGTTTTCCTGGACCATGTCAGACTGTCAGCCCTGTGAGGAAGTGCCAGATATTCTGGGGCACTTAAAAGCCTTTATAAGCCCATGTTTAAGTGACTGAGTCACTCCCAAGGGATTCTAAAGAGTATGAGCTGTTTAACTCCTTAGGCTTCAGCCTCCTTATTATTATCGTAGCCCCTTTACTAGACCTGTTCCAGTACATAAATGGTTTTTCTTGCCCTGGGGAGCCCAGAACTGGACAAAGCACTGCAGGGATGCAGTGTAACAGCTGCTGGATACAGAGGGGGAATTACTTCCCTTGACCTGCTGGCTGGACTTCAGCTGATTCAGTCCAACACATGGTTGCTTTTGTTTGCTGCAGGAGCTCACTGCTGACTCATGTCCAATTTGTTGTTCACCAGAACTCCCAGATCCTTTTCTGCAGAGCTGCTCTCCAGCCAGTCAGTGAACTGAAATCTCTGGTTTGGGCCAGAAAAAGGCAGTCTCAAGGCAGATGTCTGCTCCTCAGTGGATGCCCAAACAACACAGAGATATGAAAGAAACTGCTCTGAAAAACTGTCAGAAATTGTTGCAATTGTAATTTCACTTTCAGGAATCTCTCGTGCACTCTTCATTGTTGCTGCAGGTTTCTGAAATACAAGAGAAGACTGAAACATGACCCTTTGGGGCAACCAGGCTCAATTTCTTCTCAGCAGAATCTGGCAGCACTGAATAATGTCCAGCACCATCAGTATCAGAAGGACTGTGTACAAGCTACTGAAAGATCTAAAAATGCATTAACATATGCTCCAACAATAGAGAATGTATTTTTTAAAATCTCAATCAACCTTTCATTCATAGTTTCTATAAACAAGATAAGAGTAATTGTTCTTTTGGCGCCACAACCTCTAAAAATGTAGAGAAGAAAATATTTATTAATTTTTCAAAACCATAGAATTACCAGGGGAGAATTCTTAAATCACATTTCTCACATTAGAATGGAATAAGAGCCAAAGAGGAACACAAACATAAAAAGAAAATCCACCCATGCTAACCATTTTTGTCCTTATTTATCTATTTAAAAAATGTATCAAAGTGAAAAAATATTGTAAAATTCATATGTAGTACAGTAAATCGTCAGAAGAGAGCATTGTATTACAAGTGTAAAAATCAGGTCACACTTAACAAGAAGCAAAATTGCTCAGGTATGGTTTTCTACTCACAGCAAAAGCCGGTTCTTAAAGCCCATAAAGTATTGGTTTGGACAAACTCCCATTTACATTTGTGAATGTCTGATTCTCAGGGCCATTAACTGGCAGAAAATTGCACTGAATTAGGTATGAATTCAATCTACGCTTTTACTGAGAATTAATGATATGCAACATGTCACAAGCTTTAATGTCTTGCAAGCACAGGCAGCTTCATTTAAATAGAACATTTAAATAGAACATATTCATTTAAATAGCTATGAACATTTTCCAGGATTGCTCTGATTTTCAAAGAGTGGCCATCTCCTTATTATTTGTACTTGACTTCCTCCGTGTTTCCTCTGGTTGTTTATTCATGACAGAAATTATGTTAGCCCTGTCACTTCAGATAATTAATGATGCACAAGAAAAATCAGTAAAGAATATCCTTGGCTGATTATTCATAATTACTCGGATACTGCAATAGTTGTGCTAATGGGGAAATCCATCTTTGATTTAATTATAAAAGTAGATAGAAATTGCTTTGGAAAAAATTGATTTGCTCTGTTTCTGTCTTCTATGACAGAACTCAGCAGAGAGAAAATAAGAGGCTCTTGATACTTATCACAGTTGTTATCTAAATACTTAATTTTTAATAACTTCTTATTTTCTCAGATAATAATGAAGTTGGCTTATTTTAATTTTGATGTTTGATTGTCAAGATGGAATAACTGTTCCCCAGTCTACACACCAGCTCATTATTTTTACACATAAGTACTAATCAGGAAGTTGCTTCATGAGATAGGTTGGCATCACTAATGTTTTTCCAGAAAAAGTCCTAGAAAAGGAGTAAGGCAATGAAATTATGAAAATAAGAGATCTGTAGCCCCTAAATACAGTCTTTGTAGGGCAGAAAAAAATATACCTTCAATACACATAGAAGAAATCCTTGGAGTTTGTGAGTAATTGTCACCAAAGTGGTGACACGGATTAGGAATCAGAAATATGAACAGTCAATAAACCTTTACCAGAATGTTGTGGGGGAAATCACAGGTATATAACATTAAATATGCTCGAAGGTTTTTTGTTTATTAAGATTTTTCACTTCAAGTTTTAAAAGACTTACTCATGACAGTGTGAAAATTGTTTTCTTAATTTGACCACAAGAAATTTCCTCTTGTGAGTAAAATCCAGGATTTTACAAGTATTTCTGTAGTGTAGCAGTAGAGTATGAATAGATCTGGCAGTTTTGGAAGAGCTTTCTTCTTCTAGAATCTGGAGATGCCAGCAGGATCTGGATTGTTTTTATTTCTGTGGCTCTGCAATTATTTCTTTTAAAAATCCTACCCTTTTCTTAAGAGATAAACAATATTACTGTATCTTATTAATTACAGCCACAAACCAAAACAAAATAAAGTCTGCATGATTTAAGTCAATATTTAAATTTTTCCAGATTTGAAATCATCTGAGTTATTGTAAGAGAGAGATAAAATGTACTTTATTGCTTTATAATTTTTGTGTAACTGTTCAGTCTTGGAAAGTTGAGTTGATTTGCTTAGAAAACATGTTAACCTTAATAAAACTACATTTTCCTTTGAATTTATGAATAAACAATCATTTTTGGAATCTGTTTCAGAAGACTCTACTGCTGGTTAGGCATGCAAAAGATTATTTGTGGATTTTGGATTTTCAGAGCAAAACCTCTGTGCAGTTTGTGTGACTGCTTTAAGGCTCAGTTTGTACCCCAAACTGTTTGTAACTGGAGTCTGTTCACAGCTTTACTAATTTCTTTATGTTTGCTCCAGAGGAGGTCTCTACAGGTGAAGGTGACTGGGATGTGTTTGAAGACACAGTGGAGAGTGTCTGTCACAGATCTTTCAGCCTGCACAGGACTGTGTTTGCAGCACTGACTGAAAATAACAGTAAAATGTTCATTATTTAGATGTGCAATATTTTTTACTCCTGAGCATTGATGTCTATTTATAAATTCAAAGCCCCTCAGGAACTTGCTGTGCTGAAAGGCAAAGGTTGTGCTCTTCCCCCTGTCTTACCTCTTCCCACATGGTCTCACCTGCCTCTTTGTACAGAGCCTGAAAATCATCCAGTGTTGGAATTCTGCACCTGCCTGATTCAGCTTTCCAAACCAACAGAGAAACAGCAAATACAGGAATATATTTTCCCCACTGTTACTGAATCAAATCATTTTACCATGTGAGAGGAAAAGTTCCAGAGCTAGAGGCAAGTGAAGAATTTGGTGCCAGGAATAGAGTGATAACAAGTCACTTCTTTTTGTAGCAACAAGCTGTTAGAGCAGCTCAGCCGTGTCTGTAACATTACCCTTGGCACAGCTGATCATCACTCCTGAGCTATGTAAATACCTGTAACTGGAGAGCCCACGAGCCAATGCCCTAATGCTGTGTGCTCCTGTGACAAATCATCCTTGCCAGCTGGCTGCCAGCCCTCAGAGGGCTGGTTCCTTCCAGAGCACGGTTGTTAAAGGAAATACTGTTCTTTATCAATATTGCCCTCTGTTTTATTTGCCATCATCACCTTAGTGCAGGTGCCTCTTTGTGGATGGTGTTAAACAGCACAGCCAACACCTGGCATGACCCATCGATCCTCCGGCTTTGCTGCTCAACAAAGGGAGCTTTGTGCATTAAGTAGAGTTCAGGGGTTTGCTACGATTTCAGGGAGCATCAGTTTGGAGATTTAAGGGAGAAGTTTGGAGAGATGTAGGCATCTGTGTCCCAGAGAGAGATCTGAACTGGCAGCTTTCCAGCAACACATGCCATTGACAGAGTTTACGTTTATTTAATGCCTAGAAAAAGTACTTCATTAATTGCGGAAGCACTTCTTGTCTAAGCATATAATCAGAAACAAGGTCTTTAAGCAGTCATGATTCAAAGTAAGAGTTGTGGTACTTGGGGAAAAGTAAACACACTCATTCTCCTCCAAGGCTAACTTCTTCCTTGGCATAGTTTATGTGGTTGGTGACTGACTTGTCTCTTTTTTAAATGGTTGATTTTACATTAATCTGTGCATCAGAACTGGCAAACACATGATCTGTTAAAACTGTAAGAACTGTGAAGCTATAAACGGCATATGAAGAATGGCATATGCATGAGAAAACCTGTACATCCATTGATATATTATAAAAAGTCAAGCATCTATCTGAAGAAGTCCATACGCTTAGAGTTTATAAGTTTTTAAGATGTACAATTATGCAAATATTTCCAAATTCACTTTTTTGAAAAAGACTCTTCTTCTTCGTGGCACTTTACATGGGTAAATATGGAAACCTCACTCTGAGAAGATTGGTCACTCTTTCCAAATAGGCACATGGACAATCCCATCAAGCTCTGAGGTAATTTGGCAAGGTTGGAAATGACAGTGACTGAGGCCAGAGAGTTATGAATGGTATGATTCAGATTTGTCTAAATCCTCTTGGGCTTTGGCTCTTCATGTGCCACATGACCACAAGTTTTCTGACAGACTGTTTATAACTTCTGGAAGTGATTTTTCTACTCTGGTGAACTTAGCCACTCCTTCCATTGTTTGGGATAAGGCTACATTCCCGAGAAATGCTTCTGTCTCTACCAAATCCAGGACTTCTACTGTAGGACTCTATACAAGGTAGGTTGGCTGCTCTCTTGAAGTTTTCCTGTGCATTTTCATTTAATTGTCAAGTACAGCACCCTTTTGTAAGGTCCTTTTTCAATGCTTAACCAAGTTTTTACACTTTGAAAAGGATTAATTTGATTCACCACTTCCAGCAAGTTATCCCTTTATTCTCCAGGTAGAGAACAATGTGTCACTACTGCCATAACTCCTTTAAAGCTCACAATGTTCTCTCACCTTCAGTCACAGCACGAACCTATTAGAAGTGGGCAGTACTGACAGTACCACTGTGCTTTGTGTTTGAGGACCTTGGCATGGCCTTTAGCACCAAAACAAGCTTTTTGAGTTTTTGTTCAAGATGTCAAAGCCATCTTCTCTTTCCTTCCCATTCCCATATTTCTGCATCAGCACATGTTCAGTGACCAGCTGTCAGGTCTCTTACTCCAGATCAGTAGGTGTTTAGCATCATACCCTGGAGTTGCACAGGTTAAATTTTATTTGTTTAACCACAAGAAAGAACAACAACCAGTAGACAGCTGTGTTGCCCAACTGCTTTGCAGCATCCAGACTTTTCAAAAAGGTGAGATTGCTCATATTGAGGGTAGGAGAAGATTAATTGCTTCACTTTGCATCAGCAGCAGTCTTACAAAGGAGACATATGGACAGAGTTTCAGATGATGGAAAAAAATCATTCTATTAGTAAACAAAATGGGTGGTACCTATTATTTATTCCCGGGTTCAGCTGGCAAGACATATCTCACATCCATGTGGTTAAACTCTTTCATCTCTAAACCCATTTGTGTGCAACCCAATTGACTGTTTGAATTGTTTCTGGCCTAAATTATGCACTAAAATGTGACCAAGTATTGTCTGGGACTGTGGAGGCTGACATAGAGCAAAACCACACCAGGAGTTGTGTAAACAGTTTCACAATACAGAGGGCAGAAAAAAATGCCAAGCCCTAACCTCTGGTGCAGTTTAGTTCTTTGTGTAGAAGGAGCTCTGGATCTAAAGACACATGTGGAAAAATTCCCTTTGATCCAACTAAACCTTTGGAGTTCTGCCTTTGACTTGGGCTTGGGGATATCAAAGATGCAAAGCACAGAGTTGGTCAGTGTACCAGCTCCCCTGATCCCTTCATCAGTTGTCACTTCTGTAGAAAGTACTGGGTTTTATTTGTCTCTGGCAAAACATCTTTACTACCCTGTTTAATATTCATTGTCAACTCCTTGCCAGTGATCTGAAAGCTCAAAGTTTGTCATGCCTGGGAATATCCCAAAGCCCTACCTGGAGAAGATCCATCAGCCATACATAGTAACAGGGGTAGTATCAGTGCTATAGTATCAATAGATAAGACACTGCATGGCTCCCATCTTCTTTACCAGCAAGCACTTAACATCAAGTTTATCAGCAAGTGATTTACTTGCCAAGAGCTCCAAAAAAAGTGCTAATTTAAAACTGATAACCATGAAATGGGGAGTGGGGGAAGAAGGAATAGGGAACTGAATCCTAAGCAATGCAGCAAGGACCTGAACAGCGGGTCCAATGGGTAGAGACCCAGATGAGGCTTCTCAGGGATTTTTTACCTTCTTATCTAGCATTTCCTCCAATATAGCAGTTTCCAGAGCAATCTGATCCAAGGTTGTAGCTCCACTATTTCAGAGATGACCCTGAACACAGGCAGCTGAGCACCCAAGGCTGTGGGGGCAGAGCTGCAGCGCTTGCTGGAGCACTCACAACCCTCGCCAGGAGGGCTTTGCCAGTAGGGATTCATATGGCCCTAGTCTGGCCAAGGACCTTGTTCTGCTCTGGGGGTTCCCAGTGAGTTCAAGAGCCCTGTCCTTCCTTCCAGCCTTACTTGTGCTTGTTTCGGGCCAGACTTGCCACCCCAGTCTCTGCTGTCCCTGTTTAACGTGCTGGTGTTGCTTGTCCTTCTGGATAAGGGCACACCTGCAACTTCTCAGCAAGAGAAATTCTGATCCTCAGTCAAAAATAGCTTCTCTGTGCATCCAAGTACACGTGTTCTTCAGCTGCTGTCTTCTCAGGGCTGTTGTTGGTTTGGGTGGAACATGAGGCACTGCAAACACAGTGAACTGCAGCTAAACTAGATGAGCATCTCCACCAAACCAGTTGAGAATATTTTAACCCCCACCTCGACATCCACAAATGGAGGCACTCAGTCTTTTTTCTGCCCTTTATGTTCAGTTTCCTGAAATTGGCTCAAATTGTGTTCTTTGAGATATATTTTAATGTATATTCCTATATTTATTGCTCCGAGGCCACAGGTCTTTTTCCTTCTTTTTCCCCTTTCCAGAAATTCTGATGTTGAGAAAAACAGGTATTTTAGGGTGTGTGCCTTTCTTTTTGCATCAGTGTGAATTATATGAGAAAGAAGAAAGGAGGAAAAATAAAGGAGGGTGCCTTAAAGTTGTTTCACTGTGCATATAAATTTCCCTGAGATATAAATTTGTCAGTCTTGAGTGCATGAATATACATGCAGGAAAAGCACAAATGTAAGTACTGACAACCCACTGAGAAATAGGTATAGGTAATTAATATCTAACCATTCTTTCTTTTAACACCTTGTCATTTTTAAAAATGAAGGAAAATGCAGCACTTCTAAAAACCTCCATGCTTGCAAGGGCTGGGGAAGGATGACATTAGCTATAGAACAGGTATGAAAGTAGCAGTAGTTTAAAAGGTGATAAATTTCTAGCCTGGGAAACAGTGTGATTTATGAGATATTCAGGAAAACAAAAGTGTAACTGCCCTGTTTACACGTGGGGTAGTTAGAATTTATAGACAAAATTGTATACTGCTTTATATTAGTCACTATTTGAGAAACCAGGAAATGCCATGGAGAATTTGATGTCACAGTGAATTAGATAAATAGAATGAGGAGGTGCAACAGGGTGTAAGAGCAGTGGAAAAAAAATATTAAAGGAGTTATGTCCTTGTTTTCCAGAGGGCCCAGATCAGCTAAAGACACTACAGAAATACTGTGTAATGGCTACTACAGACAGACATGATGTAGAAAAAACCCTCAGTACACTTGTAAAAATAAATTAAAAAAAAAGTAAAATAGTTTTTGGAACTTTTCATGCACATTCCTTCTTGTTACAAATTGCCAATAGAGTCCTGCTTTTCTTTTTTTCCACCCTGTTTGTTTCTCCACAACGAATAGCATTTTCTTCTTAACTTTAAAGTATTTAAAGTAATAAACATATTAAAATATCAATGTTTTTACTACTTTTTTCCATGTTGAGTAAGGATTGAGAGACAGAATGTAGGCTGTTTATCTTGTACTTTTTCCTCTTTGCTCAAGGTCATAGTGAACTTTTCCAGTAAGCACAGTGGGCAAGATTCTGATGTCATTAATACTAAAATTTTCCACTGATTTCAGTGAAATTAGGAGTACCAATGTTTATAAAATTCCACAGACTAATTTTTCTAAAGCATGCACTTTATTTACTTGTAGAAAAACCATACCCATAACTCTTAAGTGTTATGAAAACTCTGGATTTCAGTAAACTGCTTTCTAGTACAATGGTTTCTTAAAACACTGACACAGGAGATTGAGTTATGGACCAAATGTTCTGCAGAATTTGGAGCAAGATCGAGCTACTCTGCTGTTAAAAGTAAATAAATGGGACATTATTTCTTAAGACTTTTCCTTCAGTTCTGTGTTGTCCTTAAATAATTTGAATTGTTGATGTTTTGCTCCTTTCCTAAGATTTTTCAATGTACTCAAATCAATATTGGGAAATAGCAGTTTGCAATTAAAACTGGCTGAGCACTCTGGTCTTGTTCCAACAAAATATTTCATTACAAGCTCTGCCTGCACACATATGTACACTTAATGATTTCAAGGGAGCTTTATGAATGCTCAAAATTAATCATCAATCACTAAACATATTAAAGCAGGTAACAAGTTTTGCTACTTAAAAGAGCCCTTTGACCTTGTTTTAATGAGCAGTGTTTTGGATAATTAGGAGTCAAATGACCCAAATTCTTCTGCTGCAGTGAGGAAACATTGCCACATTGACAGCACCCAGCTGTAACATGTTATTCCTGGAAAATTGTATCATTGCTTGTACTATGGGAGATAGTTTCCTTTTTGTATCTTCTGTGCTCAGACAAACCGAAAACTTTTACAATGGTTTTAATTATGGGAACTTTTTGATTTGTCTATTCCACCTAGTTTGTCGATAATATGTTGTCCTTATATAAAGATTTAATATATAAATTCATCTATATTATGAGATCCTGGAAACCTGTCTGTAGGAGTTCAGGTGCAAGATAAAGAGATAAAAGTGCAGGTATATGTTCAGTGGTTTTTATGCTATATTGGGTGATTACTCTAAAAGGCCAGAATTCAACTCAAACAATTAGCAAAAGTGAACCGGATGTTGTCAGATGTTGATGAATTTGCTAGTTTTTGCTCACCTCCCCATTCATTGATCCTTATGTGCTGGTTTATTCTTCAAATAAAAGGTGTACTGAAGCAGTTCATCCTTTACCTCCCCAGATGATGCAGAAAGGTTTTTAATAAAAGCAGTAAGACCTTCACATGCAGTGGTCTGTGATAAGGACATTATAAGACCTGCCACCTCCTACGGGTTTCAGGACCTGGGATTTCTCCTGCCCAGCTGCTGGAGCCCAGTCTGACATGGCCTCAGTTGGTCCCTGGGCCCTTGGAGCTGCTATATGATCTCCTACTTGCCACCTAATCATAGAAGCATGGATCATTAAGGTTGGAAAAGACCTTTAAGATCAGCAAGTCCAACCACTTGTCTTGCACAGCCCCCATGAATACCCCAAATCCAGAAATTCACCCTTTTCCTTTCTAATCAGTAGCACCATCCAGGTGACCTCCCTCCAAAGCTCAGCCTGTAGTTCCTCAATGGGCCATCAGTTATGATCTGGAGACTTTTGTCTTTCATTATCACCTCATTTATCCCTTGTCTCCTTGTGTCCCTGCTTTTTGTTTATCCCTTTCCCTTTTATTTTTAATCCCCTTTAAATTAAAACGTCTTTGATGTTGTAACTTTAATGAGGTAGATGCTCTTATATTCCTTGTACCTTCAACAGTCTGTATATCAAAGTTTTTTAAAAAGCCCTTTCCAAATAGAGTTTATGTGTGCATTAGAACTTGCCTGCACCTCAGCAGCCCTATAAATTTATCAGGTAGCATTTCTTATCAATGTGTACAGCTAACTCTAGTGCTACTCAGTCCATTGCCCTTTCCATCAAATATCATCCTGTGAAATATCAGTAAATATGGGGTGACTATGTGTATTTCATGAGACTGACTTTAAATTTAGTAAACATTTTTATCATTTAAGTGGGTATACTGGCATTACCTTATGCCATTTTTCACTGCCAGTGCTGAAATGTGAGGTTTTCACACTTACTGGTTTTATGTTTCCTTCTTTCTAAAAATTCCTGTTGAGTTGGATGTATTTTACATGAGCTTTCAAAGATATTCATCAGGATATATAGATAAACAGTGTGGTCTGACAAATAAGCCTTTTCATATCATCATTACCTTTTACAGCTCAAAGTACTCATACTGAAATAAAGTCTTCATCCTATAGCAGTGAAAAGAAGGAAGTAATTTGTTCCTTTATCCTCATCTATTGGTTATCCTCATTTACTGGTGAATAAGACTACAGTAGTGTATTTATTAAGAACTGTGCTTTAGGTCAAGGTTTTAGCAATGGTTTTAGGATGATATATCCACAGACTTTTTTACTTTTGTAGCAGAAGTATTTCCACTCATGGTGTCCCAACTTACTTCCAGATGATGATAAGCCAGGAATATTTATAGGTTAGGAAAGGCATGTAAGAGCAGAGCAGGCATAAAGCTGCACAGCAAACATACACTGTGAACCCTGCCAGAGTCTGGAATTCAGTTTATGCTTTAGGGCCTCCCTGAAAGGTGGCTATATCCTCATCTTTGTGCTCAGTAGCTCCCAATGGATCTCATCAAGTCCACCCAAATGTCCTTATTTTCTTGTACAGTTCTGGAATCTTTCCCCACCATCCATCCTACCACTCACAACATCCCTTGTGCTTCCCATCATTCTGAAAATAGTCTACACACCCAGAAAATGCTGCTGTCATGCAAATATTTAATTCAGATCCTCTGAGAACAAGGACATAAAGGCTATATACTAAATTAAACAGGGCTAGATCACTAATTAACTAAACAATGCCAGAGTACCATTTGACTGAACAGTGCTGAATCACCAACTTAGACATTGTCCTTCTTTTTTTGTACAGATAACTGTTAGCACACTCTGGCATAACACTTGTTTGCACCAACCCATGGTTCTTGCAGCAACTCTTACATGTGATTTGGAAGGCCAGTATGGAAGACACCCCATGCTCCATAGGCTGCACGGATGAGACCTCTCTGGTTTAAAGAGCTTTGCCATATGGACACAAACTGGGCCACTTGAGTTGGTTCTGTGGTGTTGGAGTTGGATGTGATGATCCTTGTGGGTCCCTTCCAGCTCAGGAGATTCTCTAATTCTCTAAGATGCCTCATTTTGTTTGCTGGTAAAGAGTTGGAGCACAGAAATTCCTTTTTTTGCCTACACATGTGAGAACCCCTGAGATGGCTCTGCCTTGATATTCCCCTTCAAAGAGGAAGAGTTCTGGGCTCTGATTCCAGGACTGTTCCTGTTCTGAAACTAATTTGATAGTCCCTGGAGGGTTATGGGCTGTTGAGCTTTAGCAGTAGCTGAGATGTTGTGTTTTGACTGTCACCTTTAAACTTCAGTATCTCCAGCCAAGCTTCACAAGTGGAGGTCCACAGTACTGCTGATATACCAAAACTAATGATAGAATCACAGAATGGTTTGGTTTGAAAGATAATCTAGTCCCAAAACCCCTGCCATGGGCAGGGACACCTTCCATTAATCAACCCTCTCATTTCCATTAACACAAATCTCAGTATTTTTTCATTTCCTCTTGTTACAGTTCATTTCCTCCCATTACAATTACAGTCCTAACACACAAATTCAATCCTTTTCACCCTCACAAGTGCTTGTATATGGAACAGCTTCCCAGTCCCAGTGCTTGTACTCCCCTCTCTCCATTCAGATATGTTCTGTAGGTCAAGCCCTTCCACAAACCACATATGTAGAACCCAGAGGGAAACTCAAACAATCCATTAAGAGCCCTACACTAAAACAATGCCTGGAGTGAAGGAATTCTGAAAACAGCTGTAATTCTTCATCCTCAGTGTAATTTATTTCTCCTTTAGGCATTAGAACCCAGCCACACATCAAAGCTGCACAATGAGCATGATACGGCGTTCACGGTTGCAGAGGACAGATCATGGACAGGCAATTCCTCAAGCAATATGCCACAGTGTCCAAAAGGAAAATAAACAACTGCATTTTTAAACAACATTTTATCCATGGAACTCATAAAGTCTTTGGAGAAATAAATTGGTGATTAAAAAAACGAGTGAGTTGGCCCAGTCTAACATCGAGGGATGAGGAATGTAGTGAAAGTGAGGGGAGAGACTCCTTGGGTAGGAGGTCACTTTCTGACCTCCTTAGCCAAAACTAACTGGAAGCTAAAAATAATCTACGATGTAAAGGGGGAAATGTGTTCAATTACTTTAAATAAAGTCTCAGTGCTGAAATATTGCACTGAACCTTTTATGGCTTCCAGTAAAATAGAAAAGATTTGTTCAAGAGGAGTGATAGGGAAAAGGTCCTGATCCTACGATGTCTTTTCCATGGGGAGTGGATTCCATCAGCATACCTGGGTGGGTGACCCATGTATCTTTTCCAGCAAAGGGTCACACAGACCACGAAGAACTGAAGCACTGCTCCCACAAGGAAAGACCGAGAGATCTTGAACTGATCAGCCTCGAAAAGGAAAGGATCTCATCAAAGTGCATAAATACCCAAAGGGAGTACGCAAAGAGGGTGGACCCAGGTTTATTCCAAAGGGACAACGGTACAGAAAAGGATCCTAAAAAAGTTGTTGCTCTGTTCATCTAGTTGACAAGGATCAGTTCGTGTTACATGGAGCAGCAGACAGCTGGACTGACAAATACGTTTCTTACAACATGTGTATCCACAATTACTAGTCTGGAGTGTTTTCCTTTTGAGCCTGGGTTTGTCCTGCCTTGTTTTTGAAGTGGTCTGAGAGCACCCAAAATGTCTTTTTTTTATTTTATTTTTTTATTATTTTTTTTATTTTTTTATTCCCTGCTTCATAGTCCCATGGGAACCACGCAGTGTGGACCTGTTTGTGTAACCTTGAGCTCTACCTTGAGCAGTTTGTGTTTTTTTCCACGTAGCGAACGTTTTTGATCAGTTTAGTGAGTCATGAGTATAGATAAGTTGTATTGATCCTAAATTTAGACACAGCTTCTTCCCAGATAGTTTAGTATAAAAAGATATTTTCTTGGAAAAAATGCCACCACTTCTTTAAAGATGCTTCAGTTTCTGGTTCTTCTGAGTTGCCTGGGTAAGGTGCAATTTATTTGAGATGGGAAGGGCGAACCTCTCAATCTCTAAGTGATGCAGATTAGAGCATATCAATTCATTTTTTTTCTCTGCAGTTACTGTGCTAGGGCAAACCCTGATGTGGCAGGGTTTTCCTCTGTTGCAGGAGCATTATCTCCATGAGAAAGATCTGGAAGTTCTCTGAGGGAGGGGAAACCTACACCCTAAAAGAAAGAGGATTTAGCTTGGTGCAGCAGGGTGGGGTTGGAGTATGGGGAACAAGTGAGTTTACATGAGAGCTTTGTATCTGAAGGCCTGTTTCTGGTAGTTTTCAACCATGGAGGCTT
This sequence comes from Pachyramphus minor, assembly GCA_013397135.1. Lineage (NCBI taxonomy): Eukaryota > Metazoa > Chordata > Aves > Passeriformes > Tyrannidae > Pachyramphus > Pachyramphus minor. The sequence continues at coordinate 2,083 of VYXB01009282.1, read as the reverse complement.
TAAAGAAGCCTCCAGGATGGAGAATGATCACAGTGTCACCACGTGCAGGCCTCAATCACTCCATCTTTCAGACCTGGCTAGCTGGGATGACTCTTTAGGAGTGCACATGATAAACTACTCTCCTTTTTTTTTTGTGTGATAGGGACAATCTCTGGAAGTCCCCTAAGGGACATTCCTCAGCAGGATGTGCTGACAGAGCGAGTAATTGGAGGCCACGAAGCCCAGCCAAACAGCTGGAAATGGCAGGTAATTCTGATGTGTCTTATACTTGAAAAAAGCCTTAAATTTGAAAAAAAAACCCAATCAAAAAAACCTAACAGTGTGAAAAGGACAGCTTCTGCTGCCCAAAGCTACACACTGTTTCTGCAGAGGCATGGCATGGCTTGGGTGTGAAATGTATTGCTGTTTCCTCCAGGTATCACTTCAGATTGCCTTCCCTAATGACCCAGGGTACTATGCTCACATTTGTGGCGGAACTCTTATCAGCAGCAAGTGGGTCATGACTGCAGCCCATTGTCTCAGCACGTGAGTAGGATAAAAAGTGTTAAAACTGTTCTGCTTGTCATTCTTGCTGCAGATGGGAGCCAGACCCTTCTCATCCTCTGAGCTCCCCACTGGTGCCGCTCTGCTCACTTAATCAAGAGAACTGGAAAACTGTTTGCTTTAACCTTGATTTTACATAGTAATTGCTGACTTCCTGGGAGTGGAAATCAAGCTGATTGCTGATTTGCATGAGAGAAGGTGCATTTGCATGAGTGTGAGCATTTCACATGGGTTTGCATCCTGAGAAACCTGCACAGAGATGGAAAGATGGAACAAAAGGCATGTTTGCTGGCACCTGAGCTGCGCTGTACAACATGCTCTGTGCCATGTCTGACATGCACCAGCTCAGCAATACAGTGGGACACCAGCAAGCTGTAACACCAATAAAGTGTAACAAGATGGCCCTTCACACTCTGTTTCAGAAAGATGCAGAGATGCAGAATGAACCTTCTCTTCAAGGCCAAGCTCAGTACTGTGTCAGCTGATGCTGCATCTTCACTTGCTTCGCCAGCAAACTGCAGGCAGCATGTTCCTAATCCTACTTAGAATCATAGAGTCATAATTTAGGTTGGAAAAGTAACCTAAAATCATTGAGCCTGGTAGTTAAACCAACACTGCCAACTCCACCACTAAACCAGGTCCTCAAGTGTCCTTTAAATTCCTCCAGGGGTTATGAGTCCACCACTTCCCTGGATAGCTTGTTCCAATGCCTGACAACCTGTTCAGGGAAGAAATTTTTCCCAATATCCAACCTAATCTTCCCCTGGTGCAACTTGAGGGCATTTCCTCTCATTCTTTCACTAGTTATACGGAACAAAGACCAATTCCCATCTTGCTAGAACCTCCTTTCAGGTAGCTGTAGAGAGCAATAATGTCCTCTCTGAGCCTCCTTTTCTTCCAGGCTCCCTCAGCTGCTCCTCATCAGACTTGTGCTCCAGATCCTTCAGAAGCTTTGCTGCCCTTCTCCAGACTTGTTCACAACAAATTTAGCTACAGTCCATTGAAAATCCTTTGATGGAAGGTGCTTTGAAAATGATTGCACTGGTGGGCGGATTTACATTGCAAAACACTTGGTGGGGAGTAGTTTTTACTTTAACTAATCTGTGATTGGTTTTCAGGCCCACAGGAGCATCCTACCGTGTGGCTCTGGGTGAGCACAACCTCCTGGAGGTGGATGGCACAGAGTACTACGTGGATGTGGATGCAATCTTCATTCATGATGGCTGGAATCCCAATGACATTGCCAATGGGTAATTATTTTGAGTAATGTCAGATGGTTGAATGATATTTAGTATCCTGTCCCACTAGCATTTGTGTGTGTATTCAATCCAATTCCCAGTGAGACTGGATTTGTTGAAAGCACTGAAAGATTGTGCAAGGGAGATTTCCCAAGTGGCTTCCTCTCTTGGACGTGTTCCATAGTGTGGATGTGTGGACAACCTCAGTCCTGTTTTGCCCAAGACGGGGAAAAAGTTGGCCTCTTTTCCCCATCTTGGAAAAAAATGGGTGGATCTTGGATGCACCGCAGATTCAGGGGCTT
>VYXB01009279.1:381689-396923 GCA_013397135.1 Pachyramphus minor | reverse complement strand
AATTTTATGATTCTATGATTCTAGCAGGATCCAGGGGCGTTGCTCCTCTGTTTCCTCAGTACCCTGGGTATTAACACCAGTACACTTAGTGGGCCTTGACTATGCCAAAACCTTCCTCTCCAAACTGAGACCTTTATTACTACTGCTGAAAGCACACCTGCCTCATGGAAGAAAATGGGTTTGGTTTACCAGGTGGCTGCTTAATGTGCAGGGGAAAATGTGGTAAAACCATTGTAAGGCCAATGCTGTGTGAAGTTTCATCCTGTGAGGAAATCAAGGTAAATAAACATCAGGAGGCAGTGTGGAGCTAAGCACAAACAGCTAATGCTTTTCTAGCAAACCTTATGGGAACACTTTAAGTGATAGCACCTGTAAAAAATAAATTAACTCATGACTGTGATGGGGTAATGCTGGCACGTGGACAAATAGCTTTGAGAGTTTGGCTGAAAATTAGAGGAAAGTGTCCAATCTCCAGAGCAGCAAGTTCTGGTAACAGGTCCCAACAGGAGGAGTTGGGCAAAAAGCACCTATCTCTAAAATGGAGACCGGCCTGGTCACCAAAGGGTCAATGTGATGTGGCTGTCTATGTCAGGAGGGACTGTATTTAGTGACCCCAGAGATCCCCATCAGCCCTGCGGGTAAGTGAAACCAAGCAAGTACGAGCAGGTACCATTGGGCAACCAGCAGATATTCACAATCCAGCCCTTGGCTGACTCACGTGGTTTGCACTTGCTCAAGATCACCATATCTGGATGCAGGGAGAGGGGTAGTCCAGCTCACCTGGGTGTAGGTACCTCCACATGGGTGTGCACGTTGGAGCCCATCACTCCATGTCCCTGTGCAGACACTGGAGTGAAAGTGCCAGTATCTAGTGTGACTCATAGGTCTGGCCTCAGATGCTTATTTTAGGTGGGGAAGAACTGCTTGTTGGAGCTGCCTGTTTTTCCCTGCTGACTGTAAAGTGGAAGGTGTCAGGTGCAGGCTCACACATTTTGGGTTTGTGTGCTTCCAGAACAGAGGTGCTCTGACCTACATCACCTATGGAAAGGTGTTGGTTGCTCTCCTTGAATACCTCTATCACTTCAATGTCTAAAAATAGCTAGAGGAACCCCAAAATTAAACAGTTCTCACATTTTCAGTAGCCAACAGAGGAACCCTTCTGAACACTTTTAAGGGAGAAATTAATGTCTCAGTGCCATCTTGTGGAATGACCTGAACAAGAGGACAGGGAGTGGCAAGACACATATCTAGTGATTCATGATGCCATCCTAGAAGCATGTCGAAATTTTAGGAAATTCAGTGGTCATGTTGGGAATTATGCTGCAAATATTATCACCAAACCATATATTTCTATTGCCAACTGAGATTGCCTTTTTCCCTGAGAAGACTGCAAGTCCATGGGAACTTGGTGTTCCCAGGAAGTACCTGTCCATTTTTCAACCCAAATCAGAATATGGAGATGCCTATAGCTAAAGCCTGAATGCAGGAGACAAAGCCTATCAGCGACACAGCAGATTCATGGTCCGCAGGGAAAGAATTCACTGGAAGGACTCCCTGAGATCCAGGAGTGAAAAACAAAGTTGTAGCTCCAGCCGGGACCTACTCACACCTCATCCATCTGAGAAAGCCTGTGAGACCTCTAGTACTTGCAGATCTCAGGTGACATGTAAAGTCAGCTGGAAACTACCATGTGCAAAACAAACTTGATGCTCCTGTCACTACCCCAGCCTGGTGCACCAGGGCCCACGTTTGTGCTCCACCAATAAACAGTTGCATGGCAGAGAATGAAGTGACCTAGAAAGATTTATCTGGTGCTTGTTCTGTGCCACAGCATAGCTCACAGACTCTTAAGACAAAAACCTTCTCACCTAGAAATATGCCGTAGGAACACCCTTGCAAGCAACATGATCAGCATCTGTCATAATTAGATGATCCTTAGTGTCAGAGACAGACTAGTAATTTACTGCATATTTATCCTGACATTCACCGGGGTCAAAGGCTAATCTGTTCCTGGAGGAGGGATTACCCCATTGCATAAAACTCTCCCTGCCAGAAGATAGACAATCATCTATGGAGCAGAGGAGAATCAACCTCACAGGTTCTTCCATACAGCTGCTGAGGGTTCTGTGGGTGAAAGAAAGCTCATGAACTTTTGCCCGTGCAGTAGAGCAGAGGGAAGCAACACCATGGGCAGCACAACCAGAGCACCATGTCCCCATTGGGGCAGCTGCTGGTAACCTCTGCAGAGCTGGCCTCTACAGAGCCACGCTGAGAAGCTGCAGCAGGCTGAGAGGAAGGCGAAGAAAATCAGCAAAGAACCAGATAAGACTCAAAGGTCTTGAGTGTTCGGTGGATGTGAGTTTTTCCATGATTAAACAAAGGCATTAAAACGTTTTCACCGTGGAGAGGTAAGAGCACCTGGTGAGAAGGGAGATAAGCAGAGGGAATCAGGAGATGGAGTAGGAATCAGGACAACAATGGTTCTGCTTTGGCAGCTAGATGAGATTGAAGGTCTCTGGAGATAATTTCTGAGCTGGGTTTCTCCTTGCCCCACACAAGAGGACAGACAGAGTGGCTGGTGGCACGGCTCTCTGCTAGTGAGATGGCAGCTGCAGACACAGGTGCATTCAACAAGAACAAGTATTCAACTTGAATATTCAACACTGTCCTCTTCCCAGCTGAGGACAGCAGTGCACACTGCCTCCAGGCAGAGCACCCTCACTGCAGAATGGGCATCAAAATAATCCTGCACAGGCAAATGGCTTTAATCCCATCTGTTTAAAAAAAATGGCACCAAACCACCAGTGAGTGGGTTATAATGCAGAGCAGAGCCAAAATTCCTGTTCAGTTCCAGTGGAAAAGTTTACTGAGAAAGACAGCCTTAAGAACACAACAAGGCTACTTACAGCTCCACTGTTCTGAGGACAGGCTGTTCCTGGGCAGACACACAGGGTCTGAAATGCCCCAGTAATAGAAATACTGCATCCATATAATACAGTTTTTAAAGGATGGCATGTGTGTGGGGGCAGACTTTGAAGCTAGCTGCTGCTTTATTGGCTTGTTCATCGTTAACCAAATGAATGAAGGTGTCTGGGGCTGAACAGAGGGTGCCAGGTTTCAAAGGGTAACTTGGCTCAGGGCAATGAAGTGTGTTTTCACAGCAGCAGCACCGTGTCTACATTCGGAGGTCGGAGGGGACAATGTTTGAGAAGATTCAGAAGGCGCTCACAATTCGTAGCAGCACCATGAAAGCGCTGCTGGCAGAAGCACTGGGAACGTTCATCCTCATGGTAAGGAGGAGATGGGTTCAGACATGCGTGTGTACGTGTATGTGTGTGTGTGTGCAACCATTTAAAACAGCAATTTGTAAGGTCAGTGGTTTCCTACCACATCCTCAGGGTTGCTCCATGGCTGCTATTGCTCACCCCTCTGCTGCAGTGGGGTGGCAGTTTCCATCAGGTAGACCATCTGCCAAAAACCTTCTGGAGCTAAAAAGTAATGCGGGGAATGGGAGATGGGTGCTGGGAGACAGTGAAACAGGTGGGATAGAATCATAGTATCACAGAACTATTTAGGTTGGGAAAGACCCTTAAGAGTTCAACCATTAACCCAGCACTGCCAGGGTCACCAATAAACCATGCCCCTAAGCCTCACATCTACCCATCTTTTAAATACCTCCAGGGTATTATATTTATTATAATATTCATATATAATACAGATATATTATAAAATATATTTAATATCTATACCTCCACCACTTCTCTGGCCAGACTGTTACAATGCTTAGCGACCTGGTTGGTGAAGAAATTTTTCCTAGTATCCAACTAAATCTCCCCTGGTACAATTTGAGGCTGTTTCCTCTCCTGTTACTTGTTACCTGGGAAAAAGAGACTGACCCCCACCTGGCTACACAGTCCTTTCAGGTAGTTGTAAAGAGTAATAATGTCCTTGAGCCTCCTTTTCTCCCAGCAGAACACCCCCACCTCCCTCAGACATCCCTTGCCAGATTTGTGCTCCAGACCCTTCCCCAGCTCCACTGTGCTTCTCTGGACATGTCACTGTTTCAGTTCTCTTCTAGGAGAAAACTGAGGAAGGGTTTGGTAATGAAATCAAAGAGCAGTGTCTAGTCAGATGGAGTACGTAACACTCATGTCAAACACCCTGAAAGATACCATACAGTGAATTGAGGTTTTTCTTCCTGCTTTGCCAGAGGCAATGGTGTGGTTGGTGGGTCCTGAACAGGTCTGGGGGGGCAGACCCTGATTCCCCTATCACAGACAGCTGCTGTGAAATGAAAACAGGGTTCATCCATCTTCCTCTTTTGGTGTTGCCAGGGTAATGAACCTTCTGGAGAAGCTCTCCTGAGCCACAGCCCACCTAGGAAATGTAATTACTTGGTGTGAAGCATGCCAGGATTTCACTTTTGGTTTTCTTGCTGCCAATTCAATAGTGCTTATGCAAATCATACACAAACTGCCCCCTTGCCCGAGGGATCTGTTTCACAAAGAAAAAGCTAAGTGGGCTTGAGCTCCTGGGCTGCTTCCAAATATTTGGGGAGAGGGCAAGGAAGGCTTTACAGTCAGAATTGATCCCTGGTGAGGGTGAAGTACCCAAGGGGATCAGAGACTGTGAGTGTTGGACCAATACAGTGGAATGAGATCCTCCCTCTGAAAAAGTCCAGTGTCTGTCTGTGCCGACTTCCAACACCTGGACTTAGCCTGGGCTGAGATGCTTTGGACTGGACAGAGTCTGGCATGCAAAGGCTGAGCACAACCCCAATAACTTGCACTTGGAGATTTGCACAGGAGGAGACAAGATTTGTGTAACCATAGGGACCTTTTGATAAAGCTGTTTGTACAAACCAAGGTGTTCAATTTCAGGGGCAACAACTGCCCATGCAGGGGATGGTTGCTTTTTATCACATCATATTGCACATCCAGCTCCTTGAAGTTCACTCCTAGGTAGTTTTGTACCCATGGTAAGTCAGAGTACAGGTATCTGTGAAGCCTCAGAAAGAGCTTAGCAAACCATTTTCCAAAAGCAAATTGCTTGCCATTCCCTTTGTTATTTGGTGGTGGAAGTTCCCAAGTGACAAAGAACGATTCAGGGCTGTCCTGCCATGGCTGTCTCTGGGAAGCAGCACGAGGTAGAGACTTTTCTCTGCACTCTGACAGTCCAAGGCAGATTGTGTGGCCTGCAGCTCTTCCATGTGAAGGAACAGAATTAAAGAAGGGCAGTGCACTGGACTCCCATCATGGGCTGATGGCAAGTACCATCCAGCACCCAACTCTTCAGCAGCACTTTGGCTCTCAGTGCAACCAGGAATGTGCTGGATGCATCTCTAGGATGCCTGGATGGCTGTTACTTGGAAAACAGCACTCACCTCCAGGGCCTCTCACTTTAACAGACAGGCAGTGTTGATAAAGGAGGAACAGGCAGCCCGACTAAACAGCACAAGGACTAGGGAAAAAAGAAAAAAAAAAAAGGAAGGTATTTTGGGATTGTGAGGATACAGGAAGAGAACAGAGGTTTGGACCTGTGCTAAAAAGTAGATTCTGTGGCCTGTTTTGTGTTTTTCTTCAGGATAATGCTGTTCATGCATGGTTATATTTCCTGCCTTGTACGCTTCTCTCTGCACCTCTGTGCTGTCCCGCAAAACCTGTGCCTTACGCATTTGCCTTCTCTTGGATCTGGCCTTGGAAAATTCAGAGATGAATATGCAGATGCTTTGCACATGCTGCTGGACATCATAAACTGCTTTTGGGGGCTTTTGCTAAAGCAATCTGAGACGATCTCACACTGTGCAGGCTGCAGCTCTGTGCAGAGCAGAGTGTGGTCTGTGTATATGAGAGAGATAAAACAGCATCCCTGCGGAACAGGGGATTTGGGTGATGTTTGAAAGCATCGAGGGGAAGCAGATGCATGGATCCAGGCAGAGTAGAAAAGATCAGAGAAACAATACAGGCCAGAGCAGAAGTTTAGATGCTGGAGAACATGACTTTCTTGTTTTTGAAAGACATGTCATCCTGCTCAAATATCAAGATGGTCCAAGGAACAGGATATACTTTTCAAACCCTAACTGGTTTGTGAGGCTGAAGCCTCACAAGAAGCCTCGTCCTTCTCCAGATTTCAGTGTAAGAGAGTTCAAAGAACTGATTTTTCCAACCTGTTACCATATTAAAGAAGTGACATAGAACTTATTTTCAGGACAGAGCAATTTCTAGAATATTTCTTTACCTGCTGGAGAGTGTTTAATTTTTTCACTGTTTTTCCTTTAGTCATTTAAAAAATATTGAAACTTTGACTGTTTTCAAACTGAAAGTCTTATGTGTTGAATGTAAAAGTCAAACTAGAATTTCCTTTCTTGTCTTTTGCTGGAATGTTACCAAAATTAGAGTGGAGTTTGGCAAATAGATGTATGCTGCCCAAACTACATTTTTAGTCAATAAATTGCACCCCAGGAAAACAAAGACAATAGAAATCTGCTCATCCTCCTTCCATCCATCTTGGATGTTGCCTCTGAGTGGTCCATGGTGATGCTCCCCTGCCTGATGTCCCTGGTTTCAGGCCCAGACATCTCTGCTGTGGCTGTGTGAATGATCCTCATTGAGCCCCAGCTCTTGGTGTGGGTGTTTGGGGTTTGTCTCCCCACACCCACCCATAACAAGAGTGCCTGGTTTGGTTTGATGGGCACCAATGAGAAGTATTACAGGAATTGCTTCAATTTTTGCAGGGGAGGCTTGTTCTTTGTCTTCTGACCATGGGCACCTTAGAGACTTCCTGTCTTTGGGAGTTTATTAGTATTGCATAAAAAGTAGCAAAGAAGTTCAGTCTACCACAGCAGCAACAATACTTTTAACACTTCTTTCTCTCTTTCTTTTTACACAGGTTTTTGGCTTGTCCTCTGTGGCACAAGTGGTATTAGGAAAAGGAAACACTGGTCAATATCTGAGCATCAATATGGCATTTGGCATTGGTGTTACTCTGGGAATTCATGCATCTGGAGGAATATCTGGTGAGCAGGACACTTGAGCATGGGACACATCCATGTCCCCTAAAGGCCACAAGCATTGGGAACAGCACCAGCGGGCTGTGGAGGGGCTGATGATAGCATGGCAAGGTGGAGCAGTGCCCTCACCCCAAAAAGGGCAGTCCTAGGGTATCCAAGCAAGAAGAGTAGAGCAGGTCTGGTTGGTGACCATGACCAGGGTCAGCTTTGTGGCCTGGAGAACACAGCCAAGTCTGGGAGTAGGGGCAGGTCAGAAGTCAAGCCAAGGAATTGCGGTGGCATGGCACTGGCAGGGGAAGCAAAGGACAAGGCAGGCACAGCACACCTACTGCATGCTGACCCGAAGCTTCGTGTTCTGAGCTGTGAAGGGGGCAAGTGGGACAGGGAGGGTGGCAAAGGTTCTGCCTTCCCCTCCTGCTGCAGAGCCAGGTTTCAGCAGGTCTCCCATTAGGCAGTTGGGATATGCCATCATGGCCTAAGGAGACAGGGAGCTCCCAAAACACGCTGCTGATACGACCCATGGGGAAGTAAATAATTCATTGCAAAGGAGAGCTTACTGCTGATGTTGCAACAAGGAATAGTATGCCAATTTCCTCCTTACCATCCACATCCATGTGTACATGGCCCACACAGACTCGGGAGGTGGTGTTTCAGGGCCATGCAGTGCCATCCCTCACATGACAGAGCATTACCTTTGTCTTGTGCTATTTCTGCATTCATTTGCACCAAGAGATGAGATTAATGGCTTTAATGGGCAGAAAATTAAAGACACTCTTTGCTCTTGAACTGTTGGAGCAGAGAGAGAGGTCCAAGCTTGGGGCTGGCTTGGAATAATTTTCCGTGCAAGCAGTCAGCTTTTGGTTTCCTCGACATTTTGGAGCTGGTGGAAACATCCTGGGAAAAGTGGGCTGAGGAAAGTAGGTCCCAGCAGTCCCAAGTGACTTTTGAGAAGGAGCTGATCTGCTAAGGGCAGAGGGCAGAGAGAAGGGATCTCAGCTCAGCCAGCAACAGTCTGGTTATCGAGCAAACTTCAGGGCTTCCTGCCATAGTAATTTGACTTCAATGTGTTACAAAATGCTTCTTGTGATCTCTGAAATGGCTGATCATACCTGCAAAGGAGCAGAGGATCAAAGAAAAACGGATCTACTCCCATTCAATTTGTGGTTGTTGGACTGTAGCAAGGCAATACATACACTTTTACTTCACTCTGTCCTATACTTTGATGAGATAATGGGTGTCTGCATCTTACCCCTTCTGGAGTTTGGAGTAGGAGATGGCCATGAAGGTTGGAACATTTATTGACCCCTAAAATTTATACCTACTGGGCAGAAAAAACAAGTATTTCCTTTAGACTCATGGGGACATGGGGCCTGAAGAACACACAAGGGCATGAAACCTGGATTCATGTAGTCCTTCTCCAAAATCACCAGTGTGATACCAAGCTCCTCCACAAAAAGTGTCCCATCAAAACATGGAAAAATAGTCTTGCACTGTATGAAAGCCACATACTGAAAGATATCAGGAAATGCAGTCCAAGGTTACAAACTACGCAAGGGAAAGACAGGGTCTGCTTCAAACTAGTGGGAGCAACCATGGACACCCTGGCAATCCTTTCTCAATGATGTCCAAGAGCTCACCTGAGTCCCTGTGGACAGCCCTGTGTAGGATTTGCCATGGAGTCACAAAGATAGGGGTCATCAGTGGCTGATTTTGCAGTTTCCCTAGCACCTCATGCCTTGCCTGCCAGATATGCTAAGGGCCCACAGCTCCCATCAGCTGGGGTACTCAGCTTTGCCTGGACAAGGCCCTTCTTGTCTATCTGATGTGTCCAGAAGGCCTTGCAATTGTGTGGGATAAGATTTGCCTCGTCTACCTGTAGCCATTTAAAGAGTGGCTAAGTCCGGGCTCTTCTTAAGCTCAGTAGAGAGAAGCCCATTGAGAAACTCACAGAGAAACTCATGCCATGCCAAGAAAGGTATCTCTGACTGGTAAGATGATCCACTCTCTGGAGGCAGCTTGTGGTCTACAGAAGTTTTAGAAGACTAAAGCCAGTAGCTCTTTCACCTGCACAATTCAGCTGAGCAGAGAGAACGGGTGTCTGTGTCTGTGCAGGAGTAAGACCCTGCCCTAAGAGAGTCTTGGTGTTCAGGAACAAGGTCTGGGTAACCACTGTCTGGCATGGGGCATAGAACCATGGAAGAGTTTAGGCTGGAAGAGACCTTTAAAGGTTGTGCAACCCAACCACCCAGCAGTGAGCAGAGACATCTTCAACCAGAGCAGGTTTCTCTGAGGCCTGTCCATCTGGCCTTGAATGTTTCCAGGAACAGGCCATCTGTCCAGTCACATGCTCTAAACCAGCTACATCAGGGCTGAGGCCTCTCTCTTTTTCTGTTATTTCGCAGGAGGTCACCTGAATGCTGCCATCACCATTAAGGAGTGCATTTTAGGAAACCTCAGCTGGATAAAGCTCACAGCTTATCTGACCGGCCAGTTCTTGGGCTCCTTCACGGCAGCAGCCACTGTCTTTGGCCTCTACTATGGTACTGTCGTGTCTTTTATCACAGGGGTTGCTGTAGTTATCACTTCATTCAACTCACATTGTAAAAAATACGTCCTTCTAGAGTCCCCAGCATGATTTCGGGGTGAGGAGGGCAAGGCTTGTGAGACACACTTCATACCTCATCGTCAGAGCAGATCCCAGATACCTCTGGGAAGGATATGCAGTTCCTGGACAACATAGCTCCTTTTGCTCAGGGCATTCCCACTTTCAAAACCTGTCCTCAACTGAAGTGCAGTAGCTGCATTTTGTCAGCGTTTTGTTTCTAGGTCTGCAGGGGCTTGAGTCACATGAACTACTGTGTATTAGGTACAGCCAGAGCTCTGGGGGACTCTGCTGGTCTGTGAAAAAAAGGATCACAGGCACTGGGTGTTTTGAATCGCGAGCAGAGGACCTGCCATTGTTTTCAGCATGCCTCCTTCTCAGTCTCGGGGTTGGAGGCCTCCACTGCATCCAGGCTGCTGGATCAGGGATAGGGGGCATAAGGAAGAAATTGCAGACCAAAGTCTGTGGGCAACAGGTATTGGTCAGATCACGCCCTGCGAGGAGTGTGTCACCTCCATTGTATCTTCCATTGCCTCTCTTCTCCTTGGTGTCTGTGCTGGCTGCAATGGGTGGACATGTGTATGTGACTTGTGGGATGAACTCTGTGCTAAGTTCCATAACTCCCACTTCTCCTAGATGCTCTGTACGACTACACCAAAGGGAACTTCACAGTGACAGGACCAACTCCTACTGCACTGATCTTCTCCACTTACCCTGCTCCCAACGTAACCTTGCCGGGGGCCTTCTTTACAGAGGTCAGTAGGAATGGCTGTGGTGTGCTAGAAGAAGGTGGGAGGTAACAGGTCTGCTACAGGGTACCCTCAGGGTAATGCCTGCAGGAGGCTCTGCAGCTTGGTCCAAGTGCCCTCCGGTCACTTTCCTTCGTGCAGGACAAGCAATGGGAAATGAGAAGCTGACCTGTATCAGCAACCATCTCCTTTGGGTTCTGAGCAGTCTCCTGAACCGTTCTTTCCCCTTTTTGATTCTACATCCACTCCATGACCCTAGGCAGCTGTGCAGCAAAGAGAGCCTGGGACTGACTTCATGTGAGCACAGCCTGGATTGAAACTGTACAGTTTGAATGGTCCAATTGAGACTGTGTACAGTTGATTCCCACCACACAGCACCATGTCCAGATACCCAGAAATAGGGAAGGGAGGGGTGAAGCACTGAGATACTGGACAGGGAAGATTCACTTCCAGTGAATAGCTTAGGAAGCCAGTGATTTTGTTTCTGAGCTGACAAAACTCCTGCCTTGGCATGATGAAGAAGGTGGTGAGAATAGGAAGAGCCTACAGGTGGGGAGCTGATCACTCAGCCTCCTGTACATCAGTCAGAGTCTTTGCTGCACAAGAAAACAAGTGGCAGTGACAGTACATTGCTGAGAGCTGCAGAGTTTTTGCTTTTGTTGGCATCTTTGCAAGCAGACCAAGGCTCTCCAGCTGCATTTTCTGAAGCAGAAAGAGACAGGAGTCATCACCTCTATACAAACTATGGTGCTTGATGTCCTGGGCACTGCAGATCTACAAATGCCAGTTATGTACTGTTACTGATGGGACATCCAGTTTCTCAGATGAGAATCTGCTATCTGCAGAAAGGCTAAAGCAACAGGCCATAGTAAAAACATCACTCCCTCTACAGAGTATCAGATTTGTCTTGTTAGCTGTTTGCTATGGCTCTGCTTCTGTTAAGACAAAATGTACTTAACCCATTTCCCTGACGTGAGAGGTGGAGGGGGGGAGTCTGTTGCTGAAAAGTTTGTATCAGTCTTAGAGCACTTTTGGTGATGAGGTGAACACGTTTTTGATGAGAAATGAGTCTCGAATTTTCCTCAGTCCACCTGTGAGGCAGGAGTAACATTTGGGTCCTCCCTGCCTTGATCAGACCATGAATCTTATCTCCTCTTTGGTTCTGGGAAGCCTCTTCCCCTCTGCTGAGCGGAATCCTTCCACCTTTCCCATTCTCTCTCGTGACCTGTCCTCCCTTTTTTGGTCCTGCAGTTTATGGCGACAGTTATGCTGGTTCTGGGCGTTCAGGTCATCCACGATGAGAAAAACAATGCAGCCCTGAAAGGCACTCAGCCCCTGATCTGCGGTATCCTGGTCCTGGGCATTGGCCTGGGAATGGGGATGAACACAGGCTATGCCATAAACCCCTCCCGGGACCTGCCCCCCAGGGTCTTCACAGCAATTGCTGGCTGGGGAATAGAAGTCTTCACGTGAGTGACCTGTTTTGCTTTTACACTGCCCAGCTTGCAAGGAGAGGAGACAAGCCCAAGACAAAATGGTCCTGAGGCCTTTCTCATTGGGCCAAAGATGGTGTCACTGCAGAGTGTGTTCTCCATTCTCAGAGAGCTAGGGCTGTGCCTAGAGGAGCCCAGGGCACTCTACTCCGTACACCAAATTTGGGGTACACTAATTCTCCTGCATGGGATTCAGCTTGACACTCTGATACCTCAGACTGGGCACCAAATTGGTGACCTGTTCACTGAAGATCTAGCTGGTTTTTGCAGTGACCAGAGAGCCAGAATGCATTCAGCTCACCTGAAAGCAGGTACTTACAGCTGGACTGCTGAATAGCTCTCCTAAATTTAGATGTCTGAATCTGGAGATGAAAATCTGCCTTCCTCTATCTAGTAAGATGGTGCCGTGCCATGGCTTTTACTACGGTGTGGCCATTACTGGAGTCTCTTGTCCCAGATGCCCATTTTCCTTAAATTCCCTGAAAATGTATTTGGAGGTTGGTAGAGGTGGTGAAGATGTTATTGGGAAAAGGGAGGAAAAACGTGGGTGCCTGTGTCTGAGAGTCACACTCATCAAGATCACATAGACTATTTCTTTTGGATAACAAGAAACATGTAGACAGTGTGGAGCCACATTTTCATGCTGCGGAAAATTACTTTCCTTCCAGCGATTAAGTGGTGGAGAGAAAATTTGTCTAAGCCAGTTGTAGAGCCCAGTACACAAAATGGGACAGGCATCTTTGCTCACACAGCTCACCCCTGCCCCAGCAGACTCAGCTCACTCCTGCTGCACAATGAGGTGGCAGGGTAAGAAGTTCCAGCCTGGCTCACCAGCTGCCTTTTTTGTGTTTCTTTTTAGAGCTGGACATCATTGGTGGTGGGTCCCAGTCACAGCTCCAGTTCTGGGAAGCTTTACAGGTGCTTTAGTCTACAAACTCTTCATTGAGTTTCACAACCAACCTGATGAGGAAATTGAAAATAAGAAAGAACAGAGAGATGTGGAGACTTCCAAGCTGTGACAGCCACGTGCTTTGAAAACACATAGGAAGAGCACATGCATGTTTGTTCAACATGCAGATGAGGGACTAGTCTTCAGTAAACCCATTCTGCTTAACCAGACAAACTTGGTCTCTGAGATAAGGGGCAGACCTGTGTAGGGTTGGACCTGACTGTGACCCGAAGAAATTATTCAATCTCCCTGTTTAAAAATCTACCAAAAAACCCCAAACCCAAATGCAATCATCACATTCTGAAGCAAACCAAAGCAGAGCTGCAAGACTCCAGATACCTATAGATCATATAGATCAAAATACAGGAGTCAACAATGGCAGAAAAAATCTGATTAAGTTTATTAACATAGAAATTTTGTTTGGAATATTCTTTGGTAAGAACTAGATACCACCCTACCAAAGGATAGTTTGGTAGAGCATAGAAAAAAGAAGAGCAAGGACAGTCTAAAATAGAAACATGATCTTGTTGTTTGGTTTTTTGGTTCCCCCCCCGCCATGCTTGTTTTTTTGCTTTTTTGATCTGAACATTCAGGAAGCACCAAAAAACTAGTAAACCAAACTAGTCTCCTGAATCCTGCCACAGCTCTGCTGGAACACGCTGGCATCACAGAACCATGTGTGTTACTGACTGGCTAGACGTGAACTATCACCAACTACCATCTTATGAAAGAATTCAGATAACTTCTGTGACAGCATCCCCAAAAACTCAAACACCACCCCTGCCCCCACCAAATACATTCTTTTTCCACTCTGAATGCATGAGAAATATGAGAAGAGGTCGCCCTGCTATTGCAGGAATTCTGCCACCTCCGTATGAATGAGGAAGTGGACTTGCAACAGCCTTACAAGTTGGAGATATCATTGGATTA
This sequence comes from Pachyramphus minor, assembly GCA_013397135.1. NCBI lineage: Eukaryota > Metazoa > Chordata > Aves > Passeriformes > Tyrannidae > Pachyramphus > Pachyramphus minor. The sequence goes on along the minus strand of VYXB01009279.1, from coordinate 383,191 downwards.
AAATGCCATCAGAAGCTGTCTGTTCCTGGGTGGGGGGGCGACAACAGTCCTAACTTTTCTGGGAAGTGCTTAAGCACATATGGAATGTACATCAAGCACATAACTGCAATCCCAGGGCTGGGTGCCACGAATAAACAACACCGAAATCTCGAAGAGTAGGAAGTGACAGAACATCACTACTGCACAGAAGTCCAGAAAATTACATTTACTGGCTTTAGTGATTATTCCCATCTCCCTATTAAAAGGATAACTAATGGATTCCAGTGGCATGGGGTGGGGTTGGGTGGTAGGTGCTTCCTCATTAGAGCTGACTTTATACTAGTAGAGCAGCTATAGCAGATCTTCACCTGCCTCAAGACACACATCAGCTTGAGAGGATGAATCAGAGATTTTCTGTCATTTGGGGGTGGCTGCCAGGCAATGCAGCAACTGCATTTAAGAGTGGGCCCTAGGCAGCACCAGAAGCCAACAAAACATGCTTGAGCTGAGGCAGAGACTTTGTACAGTGACCATAGGACAGAAGTGGAACAGCTGTCACACAGCTCAGTCTTTTGGTCTATGGGAACTAAACTGGGAACTTCAGAGTGGCTCAAGATGGATTAGCTGCAACCCATCACTGACCAGTAAGAGATTCCCCACTGCATTAAAAAACCCCAAACAATCCAGCCTGCACCTTGCTATTGCCATACATTCTTGTGTTCCCCAAAGCATCTCCAAATAGCCAATCACTCTGGACAAAAATATTTAAGTATTTATTAAAATACTATTAAGCACTTACAGGGTGGCTTCATTTTTCTGAAGGCCATACAAATACTCATGAAAACCTCACAACATCCCTGTGAGGTAGGTTTCTCTTGCGTAATTATGTGATGGTTTCATAAATTAAAGATGATGCTGTTTAAATAATCAATGCTTATTTGAAGACAGTGACTTTAATTTCCCTGTTTAGGCACAAAATGTGTTGGGTGTTAACCATGCATTTCCAGCACATCTAGGAAGACAGAATAGCATAGAAAAGTAGTGGAAACAATCAGCTGTAACTGAAAACCAGCAGTGAATGGATTAAAGTGCAGTTCTAACCTGAAAACTTACAGTGTAGAAAAAACAGCATCAGGGGCTTCTAAGGCTGTAGGATCTCAATGGCCCCTGGTGAGATCCTGCCCAACTGAAAAGGCAAAGGCTGTTTCAATGGTCAGCTTTGCAAATGAATGTGTGACAAACCAAGGAGTCCTCCCTGCCTCACTCACGGGTTCCCACAAAAGGGAGGCAGTGAGGGATCTTGTAGCTTCTCGCTGCCTTCAGGTTTATTTGGAATCATGCATCCAGCTGGCAGCCAGTCACCAGTGGTGTCCCCAGGGCTCAGTGCTGGGTCCAGTCCTGTTTAACATCTTTATTGATGATTTAGATGAGGGGATTGAGTTCACCATTAGCAAATTTGCAGACGACACCAAGTCGGGAGGGAGTGTTGATCTGCTGGAAGGCAGGAGGGCTCTGCAGAGGGA
>VYXB01009279.1:362576-381237 GCA_013397135.1 Pachyramphus minor | reverse complement strand
CACTTAGTGCCATGGTCTGGTAACCATGGTGGGGTTGCATCAAGGGTTGGACTTGATGATCTCAGAGGTCCTTTCCAACCCAGCTGATTCTATGATTCTATGTCACTATTTGAAAAGATACAGCATGAAGGCCAAAAGGCAGTCTCGGCTGTAGAGCAAGCAGCTAGGACCGTGCAGAGACACCAAAATCTCAGGTCTCCTTGTACCATGAATCTCAGAGTAGAAGTTGGAAGGAGCACAGGGAAGTGCAGAGTTTGATTCTCTCTGAAGTGGAAGTTATTCTCTGTTCAGCAGGTTCCAGTCCGCTCCCACAGCATTCAAGGGCAGGACAGGTTTCTTTCAGAGGAGATGGCAGAAACATCTTCATACCCTTTATTTAAGCATGGTCTGGTAAAGTAATGGTGACTTACATCTGCCATCATTTCACTGCTGTAGTTGCACAGGAACAAAAGCTTCCCTTCAGAGCAGTGACATCAAGGGCTTCTTCATGCCCTCTGAAAAATACATACTGCAAGTAGCACAAGGGAATAAAATCAATGTCTAAAGTTTTTTAAGAGTCTCCAGGAACTAGATCCACATCGTGGCTATATTTCATGCAAATGCTGTAATGTGTTTTCCCTGGGCACATCTATTCATGCATAAGGAACTTGGTCTGAACCACTGAGACTCCGCAGCAGAGAACACCAAAGCTTCTTGCAAACGCTGTCCCGTGTCAGATCTGGGGGTCTCACTTCCTTGAAGAATTCCCAGCTAGTGAGGATGTCTTGGCAGAGGTCACGCTTGTGTGACTCTTTTGGGAGCCTGCTGGCTGAGAGAGTGGTTTCTTTTTGAGCACTGGAGTTTTGTTCTTGCTTTTAAATACCTTGTTGGGGTCCAGCTTGTTCACAAAGGAATCAGCTTCTTCAGACAGGAGCGCTGTGTTGATGGTTATGGGTTTGTACATGTTAAACCATTGCTGAAAGGCAGGATTGTGGGGAAGAAAGGGGTTAAATTCAAACTGCAAATAGAGAATTTCACCTTGTTCCCCCTCTTCCCTGGGACATGATTTTAATCCTACACCACTTACCAGTTTGCAGTTTACAGGACTTCGAAGAGTGTTTGTGATAAGGATACACAAGGCATGGCTACAGCACAGTCCTGGAACTGCATTCCAGACAGGGAAGAGGAGAACCAGACACAAATCTAACACTACCTATCCTTCAGGGTAACTGGTATAGGGAACAACTCCTGATTTAAATCACAGGAGGAAAAGCAAAGGGAGTGGATGAAACTAAACCACATTTAGCTAGATTCAGATAAGCAGAAATGATTAAAAAACCTTGGAATTTAAATGAGCTTATAAATTGGAAACCAACTATCTTTGAACTTCTCAAAACATAGCTTTCCCCCCTCTCTTCACAAATAAAATAACACAGGTTTTTTAACTGTTTACACAAAGGATTTTGTGTTGGTTTCTCTTATTCTCTTTCTACTTCTGATTTTCTGTCTAGAAATAACTATAGTGATTTAGTTTCTTGGTTCCTAGAAGTCAGCACAACGTTATGACCTATAGTTCTCAACTCTTAAGTGTTTTCCCCATTGCTTTCTCATTGACAAAGCCAGGAAATAAAATTGTAAGAGTTACAGTATTACAAATTACAGTGACACCATCAACAAACTGTTGAACAAGATAAACAGAAGATCAATACCAAAATGTAGATAGCAATCTATTCATGTACTGCTTAGTGGAAAACAGCTTTAAATACTCCCTTGAAAACTTTAAAAATGATAATGGTTAACACACTAGGATGATTTTAACTAACAGGGGCTGGAAATGATTAGGGAATATATGAATGATTCCACTTAAGGTTTGTGAATGTACTGAACATAATAAAATATTTATAGCAGGAAGGCTACAGAAAGGCAGATCCCAGGCATACACTACAGTACCACGCACACAGCCTGGGCTGATGAAGTACAGCGCAGTGTAACAGGGAGGACACCAGAAACAAAAAGAACCAAATTCTACAGCCACTGATTGATGGGAAGTCGGCATTGATTTTAGAGAGTAATTCTGATGTGCACACAGGACCAAGGAGTGTCATGGTGGCAGGACAGCTGTCACGTCTGGGGGAAGTGCAGGACACTCACTGAGACCTTGCAGTGTGCACAGACACTGCACTGGCTTGTGTTCAGTAGGACTGTCAGCTGCACTGCCTGACCTCTCACACGACAGAAGCAGGGTTAGGGCTGAAGGCCCAGTCAAAGACAGAGGAATGGCTAAAGCCTCTAATAGCAGGATTTTGGCATAGCAGAATAGCAATTGTAATAATAATAAGGGGCTGGAATGGTCACAAGGCTTTACCCAGAGCTCTTCATAACTGCTTCTAGCACTGCTGGCATTTAAATTGCACCTTTTTGTGCATAATTTTTATGAAGGCATCCCTTCATGCCTGAGGATGGTGAAAAGGAATTAATATTGTTGGCAAGGCTCAAGCTCATAGTCTTCATCTGTCACTCTGTCTAATGTGTACCTGGACTTCCCTCTCCACCCAGACAGCATTAGGCTCTTGTTCAGTGCTATGCTCGGAAAACGGATCTAGACAAATCCTACACAGCTATGGCGATGAATGGCTCCCCTCAGTTGCCAGCAGCCACAGAAGTGGAGGTTTGCTTCAGGATCAAGAAAGCAAAGAAATAATCAGGGTTCTACCACATGCTATTAGAGGTTGAGGGTAGGGCCTGACTTAGGTGAGAAAAGCAGGGTTAACACGGTATTAAGTGAATTCGAGTTACTGTGAAACAAGTGACTATTAAGAAGCTATTGGGAAAAGGCTCGTGGTCCCTTCCATGGCTCACCAGGGAGGGCCCCGTCGGGGCTACAGACTGTTTGTCAAGAGATGGGAAGATGTTTTTCCAGTGTGTGTTTAGCAAAAAATTGAGAAACTGGACCCTGCTGTCCTACCTTGGCCTGGGGGCTGACCCCGTAGCTGGTGAAGGCGTACTGCCACTGTGGGAGGCCCAGGTGGGTGATGAGCAGGCGGTAGTAGGCTGTGAAGGTTTTGGTGAGGAAATGCCAATACAGAGCTCTGTCCAGGAACCATATCTCTGTGTCTGGGGAGACAACTAGAATAAAACAAGCACAAGTTACACTGTTGCTTTGCAGCGGTAAGATTAACACCTGGCCACTGTCAGGTGGCAGACACAAGAAATCCATCAGAAAGGTGGTTTTATGTACATCCAGGTGTAGAATTAAGCTCTTGTTAAACTTTATATGGTTGGTGACTGTCGAGATCTCTCTGCAAGCCTCCCTGCCTTTGGGGGAGACATCAGCTCCTCCCAATTTAGCATCATGGGCAAACTTACTTTGTGTACCTTCCAGTCCTGTGCCCAAGCTGTTTTTGAAGACATTGAAGAGCACAGGGTCTAAGATGGAGCCCTGCAGAATCCCACTAGTAAACAGTCACCAGCCTGAGTGACCCCATTCACTACAACCTTTTGTGCCCGACCTGTGAGCCAGTTGCTCATCCGTTGCATGATGTATTTGTCTGGCTGTGTCCTGGACAATGAATGCAATGCTATTCCTTCCCAGCCTGGGACTGATACGCTACATGGAACATTCCTGGACATCAGCAACTTGGTAGTATATGTTCAAAGTACAATTATGGCAAACATTTATCTGCCCCACAAAGTAAAAAGCAGCTAACTCAATTGTCAGTCATCTGGATTACTGAATAGAGTCCAGAGTCTGGAAGTCATGGCAGTGTTTGCTGCCAACAAAAGCACATTTTGCAAAATCCTTCCACAGTGATCAAGTGATTAAGAGGCGACATCCTTTGTAGCATATAAAGAAGTTATTTTCTTTCTTGGGAAACTGAGATGCTGAACACTCCCAGTTAAACAGACTGTCCCCTGCACTGCCATTGACCCCTGTAACCAATGCTTCCTCCCCCTGCATAGGTCATCCACTGCTTGTGCTGAAATCACTGACACTGGAAGGCAAGGAGATAAGTGAGAACTTACTGCCTTGGGAGTTGCAGTCACACCCAGTGAAAGATAATAACTGAGGATTTTTCTTAAGAACATATATATTGCAATTGCACAGCCCTACACTGTAAACACACACACACTGAGTGACCTGTGCACTGTTAGATGCCACCTACTTCACAAGTGCCTTGGGTGTTTCGCTACTCACTCAGTGATAACAGCTATCTGTGTATCTGTCAGAAGAAACAGCTCAGCTGCCATCTCTTACTCTCCTGTTCCACCCTTCCTGCCCCATTTTGACCTAGTTAGCACATGGAGGCTCTGCATCTATGTACAAGGTGGAAGAACCAGTCTACGCCTGTTTCAGTCAGCTAAGGCCTTTTTTAACCATCTACCCTTTGTTTCTAAGTAGAGTTATACCTTTTCTCATCAAAATGTAAGGGTTTTGTTCCAAGAAATGCAGGCAACCAGACACAGATTAGTGGAGCTCTGTATTAGTTCATCCCTGTATGCAGGACACATGCACATGCAGAAATTATAACTCAGACTCCAACATTAAAAGGATTGAAAATGTTAGCTCTAGTTAAGTCTCTGTAAGGTTTAGCCCCTGACTTCAGTGGACACAGGACACCTCAGTAAAAGTTTCATCTATGAATTGCAAAGAAGATCAGAAATCTAACACAATTCTTGAAGTGTGGCCTTCAGATACAATCCACAACAAGAGACAGATAACTTTTCTCTCTTCAGTCTTACCTGGTTCAGCATGCTTATAAACAAGACAGACTTTCCCATTCCCATTGCATGGGTCTAATTCAAAGATAAGACTACGGGAATCAAAGTGTGGCTTCTCTGGTTTGTCTCCATTACCTGAAACAAACAAAAAAAAATTCATGACACATGTTTGGAAAACTGACTCAGTTGCAAAGAGTCAATCTACTTGATACTTATTAATAAGTCAGCTGAGGAAGAACTAAAGCAAACTATTATATTTATGCTTCTTGGAAATGATTAAGTTCTCTATGTTTAAAATAAAACTTAAAAAAAAAAAAGCGAGAAAAATTTTAATCTCTGGAAGGAAAACAAACCACAGAGTCAAATTCAGATGGCTGAAAACAGACAACAAACTGACTTCAAGACCTTCCCTGGTGTAAAGCAAGACCAGTTTTACAGATGTCACTTCTGAGGTTTGTCTAAACTTTGCTTGAAGTTCTCCAATGTTGGAGATGGCACAGTCTCCAGGCAGTCAACCCACATCCATCACTTATCACTTAGAAGTTTTCCTCACGGATCCTGAATCTCCTTGCTGCACTTGAAGTCCATTACCTCTGTTACATCTACTATTCTTTTTTTGCCCTAATTACTTTTTTTCCTAAGGAGGACAGGGAGAACAATTTATTCTTTTCTCTTGACAGAAGACTTTAATGAAGTTGTAGACATGTATTTCTCCATACATTCCAGTGTGACATGAGCTGCCTTTCAACAACCAAATTTGATTCATATTCAGCTTGGGACTCCCAACCACCACAGGGCATTTCTAGAGCACCATTTTCGGACTGTGTAGCTGCAAGTTCTTGTAGAATGCAATTTTGAAATCTCAAGCTGATGAGGAAGAAGTGGGACATAAGAGCTGTACTCTCCAGAAGAATTTTCCAGGAAAGTCGGGTTGAGAACTTCTGTGGGGTTGTAACTTTTTCCTAAGTGTACCTTGTAAGTGCATCAATGGAGGTCTGAGCCACTGAATGGAAGTAGAAATTAGTGCATTTCATTACAATGGCTACAAGATCAGGACTGCAGCCAAGCTGGAATGTGCAAGAAGAAACTTTCAGCCACATTAGAAGCTAGAAGAACTATAGAGATGCAGAGCATAAGACTGAAATCAAACAGCACTTTTTAAAAGAAATTGGCATGACACCTCTCTCTGTTCCTATCCTCTTAATTTTTCCATCCCTGTTAGACTGTAAGAGCTCTGAAAAAAGTGAGTGGGCTTTTTTCTTCTTTTTTATTTTCCCCATATAGCAGTATTCCCAGCATTTGAGGCAGTTTGGAAACACACACTTTCGACTGCAACCTCACAGTTACGTGTATTTACCAGTTACTTTTTCCATTCCAGCTGTACTTTCATTACCAAGACATAACCTGTTATCTTTTGTTCACGTAACCCTTAAGCACACAAAGACTTTGGAAGCTGAATCGCTGGAGGAAGACTCAGATAAAAGTTTAAACAGGGAAAAGGCAAAACAGGAGGAATGACAGGTTGCTAAAAGAGGATACAAGTAACACTAATGACTGGCAGCATTAACAATCCCCATGACATTCACAGCATACAGATCTGCCTGTCAAGGCTGTAGGGGACTAATAAGGAGACATAATAGATCCAGCTCAGGAGACAAAAAATCACAGACTCACAGAAGGGTTTGGGTTGGAAGGGACCTTAAAGATCACCTCCTTCCAATCCCACTGCCACGGGGTTCGCTGAGGTGCTAAGAGAATTGGGATTGTTCATCTGGGAAAAGAAAAGAAAAGGCTTTGAGGTGACCTAATAGCAACCTTTCAGTACCTGGAGGGAGCCTACAAGGAAGATGAAGAGAGACTTTTTACAAGACCATGTAGAGAAAGGACAAGGGGGAATGGCTTCAAACTGATAGAGAGTAGATTTAGACTGGATATTAAGAAAATTCTTTACTATGACAGTGGTGAGGCACTGGTACAGGTTTCCCATGGAAGTTGTGAACGTCTCATCCCTGGAAGTGCTTAAGGCAAGGTTGGATGGGGCTCTGAGCAACCTGGTCTAGTGCAAGTGGTCGGTGCTCACTTACCCATGTCCTATATCCTAACATTACTCTGATAGCACAAAAGGGATGACACAGCCATTTTCCAGCCTGTTAACAGGCCTTACCTTCCTCGTCCGTGTCATCTTCCAGGTCGGCGAGGGTTGGAGCATTGGGCAGGGAGTACATGGAGGAGCCCCCGAGCCGACACAGCTGTGAGATGCTGTTAATCACCATGGAGCCCAGGGGCATGGGAGTATCTGTGATAAGACTCACTGTTAACCACATCCAGTGTCAGGAAAGCATAGGAGGTATTTCTGTTCCTCCACACATCAACCCAATCCTTTCTAACACCATCAAGCCAACAAGCACCGCGTTCAGCCATGTGTCAGTGTGATGGGTCTCAGAAGGCACTGTTGGATGCTTGCCCAAACAAGACAGTTATGTGAGCTGCCTTGGAGTCTGTGCACTTGTGAGCTCTGAAAACAAGACTCTTCAGAGGTCACAACACAGCAAATCCCACTTGAAACATGATGGAAGTCACAGCAGGCGCTAAAGCCCCAGTGTGAGCTTCTCTGAAATGAAATTTCACTTCCTGTATTTGACACCCTCCTCCAGAAGCAAGGAAGTGTCCACAGCCCAATTTGACAGCCTTGCTTGAGGGCAATGAGAGCCAGGATAATAACTGCAGAATGAACAATATGCCTGATTCTTGCCCAACAAGGATGGACTCTGGCTTTAGTGGCGGAAAGTGGAATCAGGCTCCAGCATGTACATATGAGAATCTTTTAATGAAAAAGAGACACTATCAAAGGTGACTTCTCCTACTGCTTTATGATGGGATAATGAGCTACAGCTGCTTCTCTCTCCATGAACTACAGAGGGAGTTAAGGTATGAGATTTAAATTACATACCTAAATGTGTCAACAGATGGCCAGTGTATTACAGAACAGTATTTACGTCATGAGTGGTTGTTTGGTTTCTTGCTATTTTTAGTGTCTGCACATCTTCTGTGAGAGTCCACAACACATAAGCAATAGATTTTGTCCTGTTGCATCAAGAAGAGACCTCTGATGGGCAGTCATATTTTTTACCTTACCAGGACATCTCTAAAATATTCTATGATTCCATGCAGAACTGTCTTTTATAACTCTTAATTCAGAGGTCAAATTTCTGTAGTCACTGACCAAGCTGTCTAGTAGAAATAAACTACTTTGTTTGTAAGTTAAGGAATGGTGCTAATTTTTAATTCAGAGTGAGTTGGCACCTGGGTTTTTCCTCAGACTAATGCAGGACACTGAGAGATGTGCATTCATTATGCAGAAAGTAAGTTTGAAATTAAAGAGGTTCTGCAAAGGAAAGACTGGCCGCACTGACATGAGAGTATCAGTGGTCAGAAACATGTGAACTCACCATCAGTCTTCACACTCCAGGTCATCTGGAAGCCATCAGTCATCAGATAGAAGTTCTTCAAATCCTCTGGCAATATGCAGGAGTTTTTCTGCAAATCACAATCAACATGTTATGGGAAAACATAGATCGTGCCTCAAACCTGAAGTTCAGCTGAAAGCTGGTACAGAAATACTTGCCACCCAAACTTTTTAACTCCAAATGACTCAAGTGAAAACTGTGTATTTCTTGGGTCTGTGCTATCGTATTAACAAAAGTGACTTGAGAAAATTTCACAATGAGCAATTAGTCATCAGAAGAATATTACACTGTTGTTCCCCCACTGAGACAACATATAATCTTTTGACACTAGCAGCCACTCCAAGCTGACATATATAAGCACAATTGACTTTTTCATATATATGGCTTAAAATAGTAGGGTCTTGCTTCAAGTGAAATCAGATTAACGTAACTGTTCCACTAAAGCACATACAATATCAGCACAAGGACTCTCTTCTCCTGAGGGATTTCAGTTCCAAGTTGGTAAGAGAAGTGTAGACTCAAAAGTTGCACATAATCAGGTGGATTCTATGTCTCACTTAACAAAAAGTACGTGTGGAAACACATGCAGAGCCAAACTCACAAACCTGCTTGTCTGGCTTCACCCCTCCAAACTTCAGCACTTGGCTGGGACTCCTAAGCCTTCTTCCTTCTGAGTCAACAATGAAAGAAGCAACTCCAGTGAGCTGGAGTTCCTAGGAACCACAACCCATACCTGTACCTGTCTTGGTTATGGAAGGAGTCTCCCCTACATCTGCAGCTTGTACATATCTAATTATCTTTCCTGATGTTGCCTCAAAGCATCTGCAATTCTAGCCTCTGGTCATCAGTGGCTGGCATGAGAAAGGGAAGGTGAAGGTGCTGGCCTCCTCCTGTTCACTTCCCCTCCTTCCCCTGGGATGAGGGCAGCCTTTCTGCCTGTTAAAGCCTTAGTGACAGCCACTTTCTTTGGGTTGTTTCAGTCTCTGTCCCGTAAACTGGGGGTGTACACACTGTGCAGGACACCCTAACCTGCCCACAACCTTCACTCCTGCCTGTTAACTTACTTTGCAAGCATATCCGTTTATGATGGCTGGCTACTGCTGGTGAGTCCCAGATACTAATGGTTTTGCAGCTTGAAATAGGACAGGTCAATTTACCTGCCTTGTCAAGCAGCCTGGGCGCTAGCACAGTGCTTTCCAAACCCAGGTAGGGAAAATCTCCAGAGTCTACAGGTATTAAAGCAGACAAGCTGATACTGTGGAGACTTTGTTTTGACAAGCATTTATCATCCTTTGATAAGGGCCTGCTGATGGCTGAGGCCCTGCTGGTAAGGTTAAGGAGATTACTAAACCACATGGACATATCTGAAGTTCTCCAAATGCCTTTCACAAACACACCTTCTTCTGTGGGTTCTGCTCAGTCCTAAATATTTATCATTTCATGCTGCACTTTCATCACTTCCAATTTCAAGCTGTGGCTGTAAGCACAGTGACTAGGGCTAAAACTATGAAGAAACAGGGAGACAGACTTGCTACAAGGCCTCAGAAGAGTACAAAAGTTTACATGGCACTTTCAATGTGTTTCAAATCCCCCAATTTTACCTAATCTATCCCAGCAGTAAAAGCACATATGACTTCAGTGGGTGTTATTCTCCGAGCAGGAGAACCACATCCATTGCGACAACAAAATCTAAGGTTTTAAAACTTGCACTGTAGTATCCAGACAAATACTACTACAACTCAGGCACAGGCCAGTTTAGAAAATATAGCTGATTAAGGTAAGGCAAAAATCACATCTGAATAGGCCTTCTGCTCTGAATCCTCTTTATCTGAATGGAAAGATCAATATGTCCATGTTTCTCCAGGTGGCTGCCCTCCCAATTTATTTCAGGATTCTCCCAACTATGTCCCTTTGCATGAGTTTCCAAATGATGGTGCAAAATATATGGGTGGGAAATGCTGTACCAGAGCAGATATGGGGTCTATAGGAAAATACTAGTAAATAGAAAACTTCACTAATACCCATTTCTCTCATCTGATAGAAAGGATGGATTGTTCTGTCATATTATACTTAGTCACACGACCACATGACATCAGAACAGTGATGATCTGACAGCAGAGCCAGACAAACAAGCCACTAGATATTAAAAATGGCTTATCAAACTCTGTATTCCTGCTGTTCAACTGGTAGTTTTAAGGGTTGTGCTCTTCATCCCCATAAAATACACTATTTCCACATACACAATAACATGCCAGAAGTGGCTTAACCAAGCCCTGGCAGGCAGCTGTTTTCACTCCAGTCATTTGGTTACACTCATCAGCTCATAAAACAAAATATCCCAAGTGCTCAGTATGGTGTGTGAGGTCTATTCCTTTTCTTTGTTCTCCATAATACCCCCAAGCAGTCTCCCAAGAAAGCATAGTCCACTGAGGACAGAGAAAAATGTAAGAATCAAGCTAGTTTTACTTCAAAGACCTGACCAGCACTGGATCCAAAGCTAAACCCCTGACACATGGCAATTCACTTAAAACACTGTTGAAACAATACCTCTCAAGCAAATATACTGAAGAAATGGAAGGCAATTGAAACAGAGCTCTGGAGAGACTTTTCTAAAAAAAAAAAAAGAATGATTTTTATCCAACTTCTGGGGTGAGAAGGAAGGCATTTATGTCCCTTCTCAGTGCTTGCAAGCAGCAGAGAACATCAGCAGCCACTCTTCTCTCTCCTTGACATCCTGCAGTTTCATGACTGGTCTGTCTTAGCTGCTAATGAATGCAAATGTTAGTTTATGTAACATACTGAGATGTTCTTGTTACACCATTTATAAATCTGACCTAGGGGGCTCCCACGAGATCACACAGTTTTAATTTTCTGGGGCTGGGGTAGACCTGATTCTCTGCTGCAGAGAAGACAATTTAACAGTTCTCTTGAGGATGTTGTTGTGTAGCCAGTTTTTTAATTAGAATATTATAAGGCCCAACAGGAGGAGAAACGTTGTGCAAGAAGCACTATTTACCTCCCAAAAGTCCTCCAACCTCTTCCCCATTATGTAGCTTGAAGAAACACAGCTTTCCTCATGCTGGATGCTGCTGGATCCACTTCCTCATCTATCCTACGGTCAGGGCCACAAGACAGGCTCAAAATGGTAGATTCTGGGCTCCTGGGGGTAAGGGATGGCAGGCTTGCTTAATGCTAAGGGACTACATTACAACAAGGATGCCGAGAGAGACTCTTGGAGATGCACATGCCTGCATGCATACTTTTGAGTCAAAAAGAGGTATGTATGGTAGAAGCAGTGAGGGTGACTTTCCAGATGTCTGCTGGAAACACAATATGTAGAGACGGAGTAGCCTAGGAGGTTCCTGGATTGTGTGTAAGAAGAGTTCGATCTACAGGTCTGTCATTGTGACCTGGGTGCTGGGGCAAGTCATGGAGCAGATCATCCTGAGTGCCATCACAGAGCATGTACAGGAGAACCAGGGGATCAGGCCCAGCCAGCAGGGGTTTAGGAAAGGCAAGTCCTGCTTGACCGACCTGATCTCCTATGACAAGGTGACCTGCTTAGTGGGTGAGGGAAAGGCTGTGGATGTTGATTTCCTGGACTTTCATAGTAAAGCCTTTGACAGTATTTTGCGTAGAATTGTCCTGGAGAAACTGGCTGCTCCTGGCTTGGATGGATGCTCTGTTCCCTGGCTAAAAACCTGGCTGATGGCCATGCCCAGAGAGTGCTGGTGCATGGAATTACATCCAGCTGGGGCCAGTCACTGGTGGTGTTCCCCAGGGCTCACTGCTGGCTGACTGCTGGTCCATTTAATGCCTTCATTGATGATGTGGACAAGGGGATCAGGAGCACCGTCAGTTGATTTGAGGACAACAGCAAGTTGTGTGGGAGTGTTGATCTGATGCAGAGTAGGAAGGTTCTGCAGAGGGATCTGGACAGGCTGGATCGATGGGCTGAGGCCAATCGTGTGAGGCTCAACAAAGCCAAGTGTCAGGTCCTGCCCTTGGGTCACAACAACCCCCTACAGCTCCAGGCTGAGGACAGAGGAGCTGAAAAGCTGCTCGGTGGGAAAGGACCTGGGAGTGCTGGTTCACAGTGGCTGAACATGAGCCAGAGTGAGCCCAGGTGGGCAAGAAGGTCAACGGCCCCTGGGCTGTGTCAGCAATAGTGTGGGCAGCAGGAGCAGGGCAGTGACTGTCCCTGTGTACTGGGCAGTGGTGAGGCTGCACCTTGAACCTTGTGTTCAGTTTTGGCCCCTGATGACAAGAAAGACATTGAGGTGCTGGAGTGTGTCCAGAGAAGGGAACAGAGTTGTGGAAGGTCTGGAAAAGTCTGAAGAGGAATGGCTGAGGGAGACGGAAGTGTTTAGCCTGGAGAAAAGAAAGCTAAGGGGAGGCCTTATCCCTCTCTACAACTCCCTGAAAGGTACTGAAAGTACCTGAAAATCAGGTAGGGGTCAGGATCTTCTCCCAGATAACAAGTGAGAAGAGAAAATGGCCTCAGGCATTGGAAAAGGCTGCCCAGGAACTGTGGAATCACCATCCCTGGAAGTTGTCAGGGGATGTGTAAATGTGGCACTTGGAGATATGGTTCAGTTGTGAACACGATGGTACTACATTAATGGTCAGACTTGATGATCTTAGAGGTCTTTTCCAACTTTAATGATCTTAGAGGTCTTTTCCAACTTTAATGATTCTATGACTATTAGGATAGCCACAAACCACCAGGGCAGTTCCCATTGAGATTTACATGCAGAGAGAGTCTCTAAATTGTCTGGCAGCCTGAAACAGTCTATAACAGGAAAGCACTAGACTGCTTGAGGACTTTTTATGGCTTTATTACAGAAAATTTAATCTTTGTAGACAAAATGCATAAGGAGAAACAACAAATTTCCTACACAGACTTGTAGAATACCAAAACTACACCAGTGTGCTGGACAGGGATCGATTACAGCCAGCCAGGCGCAGCTCAGACACTGCTAAGAAGTCAAACAGAGGAAAAGCCAAAACTACTCAATTCAATTTGCTTGGCCTGCTGTGTTGCTGAGCTCTGGTACCTCCATGTCCTCCTTTGAAAATGAAAACAATTATGTGGGTGATTCATTTTAATTCTGGTTGAAGCAGAAAAGAAAATGTGTTTCAGGCACTGCACCAGAGTGACTCCTAGCACTGCTTTTAAAAACTGCATGTGCAGGGCAGCAAAGCCATTGTCAGCCTGATTTTATGAGTGGGAAAGGGTTCATAGGATGACATACACTGGAGTGATTACCACTGCAGTTCTGTTGACCAGGTAACTCTGCCTCTACTCCCTCTTCTATTGCTTGTCTCCCTTTCTTGGGGAAAAGGTAACATCTTGGTGGGTCTAAATATCAGGAGAGGTTGGAAAATTATCTGTTTTTATTAAAACGTATTGAGCTGCTTAAAAGTTTTGGGGGAAGCAATGCTACCCATGCAAACACTTGACAACCACATACTTGAAATATTTTTGTGAGTGTGCTGACTTCCAATACATTATTCAGGATTGACTTCAGATTGACTTCCTGAAGTGTAAGACTTGAAAGCTTTTTTTGCCTGGGAACAGTTTGACCAGTTTTCCCTATATCACAGAAAGAATCCTGCAAATACTTTCACAACCAAAGACACAGAGAGGAGTCAACTTTGACAAGACCCTGTTAAAAATCTCAACTATGGAGAAATTATTATGTGCATAAGTATTGCCACCTAGTGGCTCAAAAAAACTCCACAGTGATAAAAATAAACACTGTATTCAAAATCAAGACAGGTAAGTTTGAGGAAAAGTGAAATACAAGTTTATCCTGGAAGGGCCTTGTGAGGTGTTGAGTGCATTGCACTTAATCATCACTGAAGGACTTTTTGTCCTGCAATTGTGTGGACTGGGGTAGATATCAGACTTGATCCCCAAAGCTCAAGGAAAAAAAAACAGTAAAAAAAAGTTACCTTTTAATTTGAGAAGGGAAATTTTATTTGTCAAGGCAACTGGAACCAACACCAAAGAAATAGGCAGCCAACCCCTCACTATTAACAGTCCAGCTCACCTATATCCACTTAATTTTCAACATTTACTTTCACAATTGACTTAGTCCGTCAGTGGGCGGGAGGGGTGGGAACAGAAATTTTGTTTTGACATCTCAGGAATGAAGTGCTTTGGCTACAGAATTTCAAAGTCTGGTTTTACAAGAACAGCTCAGTTTTGAAAGAAACCCATTTTAGTTTAGAGGAGAAGCAGCACCTGAAAATGAGAGCAATACTGTGTCTGGGAGAAGCATCCTCTCCACTCAACAGAGAGTGAGAAAATGTCACTCTGCTGCTCCCAGACCTGAGCTGGCTCAGTCATGATGCCTCAGACCTTCCCAGCCCAGTTAATCCAAGACCTGAAAAACAGCTACAGGAAATCAGGAGTCAGTTTACACAAACCTGAAAAACCAGACAGTTCTCCCTGACCACAGTTGCTGGCTACTGGACAAATTTCAGTAAGTAACACACGTTTACATCACACATATTCTGACCTGGGTATATAAATCCTTGATAAATGTCACTAGTTGGGATAGGGCATTACCAAAATTAGGACCAGGCCTTTCCTTACTGTTTAGGAAAGCTCTGTAAATGGCAAGGTGTCCAAGGGAAAGTTATTTTATGCAGTGGTAACACAAGCAGTGGTAATAAGAGCAGATTCTCTGGGAGAATGGACTATAGCTGGGATTGGAGCAGAGGGAGGATGATTCACTCAACTCCACCCTCTGCCATGTCGCTTTCCAAAGGCCAGACAGCTCCTGCTGTCTCTTTCCTACACGTGAGCGACACCTACAAAGCAGTTATTCCACCAGGGCCATAGGATTGATGTTTGAATGCACACATGTATATTCAAAAAGGGGAGTAAAAATGTCATTTCTGCCCATGAGAGTCACACAACAGTTTTCAGAACCCTCCGATCACACAGAGTGATGCAGTGAGGTCAGATAATGTGGAGTGTCCTTCACAGCTTTCTAGAATAGGCAGTGGGACGTGCCTTGGCCAAAAGACTGGGTTGGTCAGCCAAAGAGGAGGTAGAAGGAAGGGCTGTGAGAAATTGAAGTGAATGGTTGAGACTAAAAAGAGAAACAGATAACTGGAAGAAGCTGGGTGGCTCAGTGGTATTTGCCAGCTTGAGGCCTTTACCTTTAATGTCCATGAACAATAAAGAGCTGCTTCATTTTGCTTGAAAGGGAGTTGGAAAATGTTTTCAGACCTGAGTCAGAGAAATATTTGTTCCCCACTGAGTCACCACTGTTGCTGCCTACTACAGCTACGTGATTACTTTTTTGTGCTGTAATTCTGAATGTAACCACACTGATGATGTTTCTCTAACAGAACAGGTGCACCTCACAGCCTAAAAGATGAAGTGAAAATGGATTAAGAAAAACTCAACAACTGTTTAGGTTTCTCTGTGCATCAAACTTGGTAACAAGCTCCCTCATGACCAAACACAAGGTAGCCACTGCATTTGAGATTCTCTGTGGGACTGACCTCACTGCAGTTTTATCACTAAAATACTCACTTGCTCCCAAGAAATGATGGTGTGGCGTTCAGCTGGTTCCTTCTCCACAAACGTCACCTCAGCAACTCCTGGAGAAGTCTCTAAAAGGAAAAGAGGAGCATGTTTGCAGCCAGCATGGGTGATGCCAACACTGTGAGACAGATAATTTTGCAAGTTAATTTGAGTGACAGCCAGGGAAAAGGTATTAACGACTGTGCTGGTGACTGAACAGTCACTTTTTTTGTTGGCAACTATACTCAGTATGTCTTGGCATGAGGATATCTAAAGCTGCACAAAATGTCATCCTTTTAATCTTTTTTTATAGATATATATGCATATATATCTGATGGGTCTAGACATTCACTGGTCTAGTGAGTGGCATCCCTACCCATGGAATGAGAGTTGGAACTAGATGACCTTTAAGGACCCTTCCAATCCAAACTATTCTGTGGTTCTATGACATAAACACATACATTTTGTATGCAAGGTGTGATTTTTTGCAGAGAACTCATGGGGAAAAAAAAAAATCAACGATGGGTTCCCAGGCAAATTCTAAAAGAGAGGAATCTCTCTTTGCAAGCATTCCCTATGGTTTCTGTCGGGTAGGATATCCTCAGCTTGGGACAATATGTTGTGCAGTGCTGCTGTGAACTGCTAACAACCATATTCCACGAAGACAGGCACATTTAAATGCTGGATCTAGTGGGTTTGGACAGACACAGAATCGGAGAAGGGAGCTGTGTGAGCAAACATCAGCCCTCTGGAATCCCAGCTGGACACATGCAAAGCTGTTATAAACACTGAGCTTGTAAAACACTGAGCTTATAAAAATCATCTGAGTATTTTATGGGAAAGAACACTATAGAAATCCAAGACACTAATCTACAGAGTGCCACCCCTGCAGGTGTGTGATGGCAGAACAATCTCTCTTGCCCCTACTGTTTTATAATATTTTACTGTACCCACAGCCAACTGAAACAATTCCCACTGAGTTAATTCACCTTGGATTAGGTCCAGAAAGACTACTAACTTGTTGTGGAATTGCAAGCCCAGCAATGGGGTCATGGAATAGAAGTGAACACTATGCAGGGCTTTCAAGAACTGGCTCTGCTGTGAAAGTATTGGCCTCCAAAGCAGTCACACATATTATAATTGCTTTCTGGTAAAACATACACAGCGCACTAGACAGGAAAGGCAGGCACTAGAGAGCTTTGGTGTGTCTTTTGTCTCCAATGCCAGGCTTCTAATTCAAGCAGTAGCCTTGCCCTTGTCTGTTCTGTTAGTGGATGAGTGGCACTCGGTTTCAGGATGTCTAAACTCCACTTCAATTGGAAATATTGACTGGTAACATCATCATATAATTTAGAGGAAAACACACAGCACCAGAAAACCAAGACTCAGGTTAAAGACAGGAAAAAAAAAAACCCAAACCCAAAAAGAGTAAAATCATAGTAGGTCACCTAGGTGATTTGTCTGGCCAAGAGGGAGCCCCAACATAACAGAAAGTTCTGATGTATCTCTTCTTGTAGGTGGGTCCAAGGCGGGGTGATCTGTCTGTGGTTGAAACACAAGCTGCCCAGATGTATTCTGCCTCTAAAGGAGTGTGTGGAATCAATGACCTAACCAGTCCTTTCCATCTAAACCATGCAAGCCTTATGACAAGTTAAAGAGATTATAATAACAGAGCAATTGTTATTTCTGTGATCAAAGAAAACATCAGGGATGTTTAATTCATCATGAACAACAGCTTGGTTGGGATGACAGAAGATTAAATATCATATCAGTCAAAGATGACGTCTAGGAAAGAGAGAAATACAACTTCTAAAGAGGTCTGAACCAAATCCAACATCAAAAGAAAGAGAAATTCCATCTTAAAAGCCTGAATGTTACATTTAAAATATCCCGTGCGTAATCTGAAGACCACATTTAACAGCTGGAAGTAGGTATCGACAGGAGCTCCTTTAAACATTAACGGCTCACTTTGCCATAAATTGCTTTTTCTTCCAGATGGAAGAAATGAAGAAGTCACCTAGATTAGAGAAAAGATACATGATAAGGTTTAACTAGTTCAGGTGACTCCACCCTACTCATAACTCTGAATCAAGCTCACAGTAAACTCTTTCCTATTCTTAGGACATTTCATCAGGAAGCCTCCAAAAATGCTTTGCAGTGTTAATCAGAAAGAGTCAACGTAATGGAGTGACACAAAGCTGAAACAGGAAATCACAGGGTTTTTCTGTCAAGAAATCACAGGATTAGCAGTCTTTACAGTAGTGCTAATACTGCCTATAAGTTGGATAAACTCTCAGCATCATTTTTAAACGTTGGAATAGTTATGTTCTCATATAGTAAACATTCTCAATAGTGAAGTATGGTCCCGCTCTGGTAAGTTCAGAATAGCTAACACCTCCCATTCTGATTTAGTTATGAACAATCAAACTTTCTGGAATTTGCTATTGCTGGTAGAACTTCAGCAAAACGAATCATATGGGCTATGGGAAAGATCTCCCTCTTTTTTCCCTTATGTTATAGCCTTCATAAGGTTTGTGGGAAATACTCGCTCTTTTAGGGACTTCCACAGAGACTACAAGTTAAAAAAACCAAAACCCAAAACCAAACAACAAAGCAATGCCCACCTCCACAACCTAATCTACAGAATTTGTTCAAAGGAGGGTTTTTGAAATGGTGTCATAAACAATTGTTCATAATGGTATTGGAAAATCAGGTGTCAAACTCCCATATACTGTACATGCACCTTGCTTAAAAGGAGTACGTTGAATTTCATAGGATCATAGAATCATAGAATCAGACAGGTTGGAAAGGACCTCTGAGATCATCAAGTCCAACCTTTGATCCACTACCATCACAGTTGCTAGACCATGGCACAAAGCGCCACATCCAGCCTCATCTTAAAACCCTCCAGGGACGGTGAATCCACCACTTCCCTGGGCAGCCCATTCCA
>VYXB01009279.1:339160-357870 GCA_013397135.1 Pachyramphus minor | reverse complement strand
TTATTCTAATGCACAGGGCTACAGATCTTCACAGGAGAGTGGTCCTGGTAGCGGGGGGGAGTAACAGCAACATCTTTGACTAATTTTTGCTTCCTGCTACGAGACATCTATCCACAACAGGTGCCAATAATACCAGCTCTAAAAGCATAATGTTGTTTAGGCAAATCTTTTTATTTCCTAGAGCTGTGTGTTTACACACAGGTTAACCATATGTCAGTTGAGTAAGCAATTGCCAGTGCTGAAGTTTGTTGTTTCCTGTAGTAGTGTGAGCTGAAGACGCTGCTCAGCGCCCTGCAGTTTGCTGTCCTGGTGGACACAGCTGTTTGGGATGGGCTGTGATCCAGGCTTGGACTTTTGGTCTACCTTGGTGCTTTTTGAGAAGAGGGCACACACAGTGCTTTTCTTTCAGAGTTTGTTCAGTGTCCTCACCTGTTTCGTTCTGTGAGCTCTCAGTGTGTTCTGGCAGCTAGAAGAGAGCAGGCTGCAGCCCATAGGTGAGAACAGAATCGCTCTCAGGGTTTGTAGAGAGAGGTGGCTTTGACAGCAGTGCTCAGTGAATGTATTTTCAAACTGGTGTGAGACTGATGAGTGATAATTGTTTATGAGTGATAAAGGGCATCAACAAGATCATCAGGGAGCGTGTGATCAAGCCCTTCCAGTGTGTCAAGTATCAGTGCTGTGATGGACAGTGGGTGTTGACTGAAGTTGCTGTCCACAGGAGGAGGCTCCTACACTGTTCCTAGTTTTCTCCACCATGTGGTAATCTACTTAAATAAGTACCATTTGAGATGGCACTACCAGAATTAAATTTTAGTGAAGTCAAGAGTTTGTGTATGTTAATTGAAGTATTTTCATAACTTGACTTTATTGTACAAAGGCAACTGCAAAGCCTTTATCTGCATTTATCTGTAAACAGTACAGAAATTAGATAATTGAGTTAATTGCCCAGCCACAGAAGGTTGAGGAAAGTAAAGGGGTATAGACAAAAGATAGTGGGACAGAACTTTGTGCCCTCTGCTTTTGTTTTTCACTTCAGTATTGCCCTGCTTACATCTGGGATACGGTTAATTTTCTTACTTGTACCTGGTGCTGTGTTTTGTATTTAGTGCAAGAATAATACTGTCAACACACTGATGTTTTGGATGTTGCTCAGCAGTGCTTACCCTGAAACATGGACTTGAGTGTCCTGTGCTCTGCCAACAATTAGCTGCACAAGAAACTGGGAGGGAGCATGGCCAGGAAACCTGACCCAAACTGGCCAAAGGGATATTCCATACCATGGAGCATCATGCCCAGTACATAAACTGGCTGATCACTGCTGGGGAACAGGCTGGGCATTGGTCAGTAGGTGGTCAGCAACTGTACTGTGCATCCCCTGTTTCCTTCCGGTTTTATTCCTCTCTCCTTTACATTACAAATACTATTATTTGTATTATTATACTATTCTGTTTTATTTTGTTTCAGTTGTTAAACTTTTCTTATCTCCACCCATGAGCTTTACCTTTTACCTCTGGTTTTCCTCCCCTCTGGAGGGCAGGGAAGGGGACAGGGACTGAGGGGGCAGCTGAGTTGCTGGCTGGGGTTAAGCCACACTAAGTGTGTTAGTTACTTAAGTGGGAGTAATAATCATTATGTTCAGCTAAATGAAACTTCTGCTTTAAAGAAGGTAGTATGGTTTACACCCTTCCCTGAATTGTACCAAGTCGCATTTTTAGTGGCTTCTGGGAGGCGAGGGATTCAAGTTCAGTGACTGCTGATATAGCACAAATAATATAGTGCCCTGTTCTTTCTCATTTCTAAGTGTTTTCTGCAGTCAAGTAATTTAATAGTTAAAACTCTGGGTTTGAAAGTTCTTAAAACTTCTAAAGAAAATTAGTCCTCAGGCTTTATCTGGTTTTTTTTTTTATCTGTTATTCATCATGTGAAGATCTGATGAGAATGACCAACTTCCTTTGAAATCTTTTGCATTTATGCTTCTTTATGTTTCTTAGAATATCCAATGTATAGGAATGTACAAAATGTATTTCGTTGCAATGTAAGTATATATACTCTTTCAGAATTTGTCTCTCCTTATATAGTTGGGTTCCTTATATAACAATAACCTGTTAAAATTTAAATAAATATTATTACTTCATTAGCTTAGTAATTACAGTTGTAAGTGGGGCTGGCCCCTGGGATCTTTTGGAAAGTGACCTCTAAGATAATCCTTACAGGCTGAGAGTTAATGCACAGTGAAGAAGAAGTAATGACTTTTGTTTCAGCAATCTCTGTGATGGTGGTTTTTTTCTAATCGAGTTTTCCTTGCTTTTCTTGCACCCAGTATTTGTTACGAGTTTGTTTTCTTTTCAAAAGTCTTCTAAAATTAAAAGCCCAAGTATTAATTTTTACAGTTCTGTTTAAAGAGCCAAACTTGCTCCCTTTTTATTACCTTTAACAAAGCCACATGCAGTTTCTGATGAAGAAAAGCCAGTGGTACCTGTTTCAGGTATGACCCTCTAATAGATGTAAGCGAAGTTGTTTTTTTTTTTTTTTCCCCTGATAAAATTTGCAATGTCTTTTCAGGTTTGTGTATTTAAGTGTGTAAGGTAGAGAGTCATCACAAGTTGTAATGGGACATACAGGATTACAGCAGAGGATTTATGCTCTGCTGCTTAGATAAGCACACTGTATAAGACGAATAGTTTCAGGGGAGCTGTTTCTGTTGCAGGTACAGCATAGTTTTATCCAATTTATAAGGTAAGCTGAATTTTTAATGTGGTCTCCAGAGAATGTTGAAGCATTAGAGGTACTGAGGTCTTTGGTAAGTTTTGAAGATACCACTTGAAATGAAGATTCATTATGTAAAGCAAAAGCAATTTTTTGTGTTTTTTTTATTAGTTCTTTTGACCTTGATTTATTGAGTGCAAGCTTGCATACATCGTTGGGGAAAAGATGAGTGTTCTTAGTTCCCCTTCAGAATTCTCTAACTGTTTTCAAACACAGCTCTTACAGCGACACCGGGTCCTGAAAACATATCTGGGCATGATTAACTGTAGTAAAATTGTGTATATGTCATCCAGCAGTTATACATTTTGAGGAATCCTGCTGTCTATGTTTGGAGTAGCATGGTTACCCTTCCAAACTACTGGCCAAATTACTCTGTTTAAAAACTGTGTGTTTTGTAACTGGCATAGTTCAAGCCAGGCTATGTCGGATGGTTACACTCTGTGCCCTGGAAAGAAGGCAGTGTTCCTAAATGATGTAAATTGACTCGCTCTGGGAAATATTCTTCCACTTCTGTGGCAGAGAATTACAGGAACATTGTTTTCCTTTGTGTATGAGCATGGAGATGTTAAAGCTTATAATTTTTTCCTTCATTAGTGTTGCAATTCTGAAATTCATTACCCATATAAATGTAATCTATCTGCTAGTATGAAATTAATATTTTTTGTTCAAAACCTTTTTGCACTTCTGACAGTCAAAACTCAAACCTTGAGACAGTACCAAGAAGCTGCAGGCTTTAATCTGGCCCTGGGCGGTTTTAGTGTTTGTATCAGTGTGAGCACTTTATAATTGCAGCATCAGGATTTTCAGTGCTTTCATATTCTCACCGTTGGTAGTAGTGAACTACTTCTAATTATGGCAGGAAGTTTTTTTTACAAATGAATCTGTGGAGGGTGCACTGAAGTGTTGCCTTACTCATATGCCTGGCCCTGAAAGGAACAATTAGCTTGGGCAGTCAGTATGTTGGCTGTATAACAGAAAAGTGGTATTTATATGACTGGTACTTTCAGCAGCAGTACTGCTTGGTTCCTTTTTATCTTTGAGTTTCAAAGGAGAAACTCAATTTTATGCTTTTGCATCTTAAGCAGGGGTTTTTTTTGCATTGAACCTCCATCAGAAGATGTGCCTTTCAGAATTTACTTTGTTGCTGTTTGTGGCTGCGTGCACTTCAGTGCCATGCACCTCTTTTTCTGCTGATACATTAATCTTCATGAAATTTTGTGCGAAGTGAGAGGCTGTGGGGGGAACTGCAAACATACACCCGATGTGCTCATTCTTTTCAGAAAGAGCTGCTAAGGCAGAGATGACTTTGTGGAAGTCCTGCTGTACAAGGCAAGTGAGGGGTCTCTTTTCACTTTGTAATCTGTGTCCTCTGCTTGTCTTTCATTTACAGGAGTGTCTACAAAAGGAAATTTAAAAACAAGGTGTTTGCCAAAATATCAAACAAGTCAAACTGAACCCAAGGTGCCTGTAGCTGTTGCTTCTGTTTCCATGGATCCTTATAGAAGTGCAGGAGATTTGACAGGGCAGCAGGTCAGTAAAGGCAAATTTTTATTGCTCTTAAGACTTAGTAGAAAAGTGGAAGATTTTATGTTTAGATTGAAAACTGTTACACAGTGTTAGAATACTTTTATTTTTATAATCTCATACTTTTTGCCCACGTACATGGTGGCTTGCTGACAGAATTTATCACCTAAAGAAAACAAAGGCTGAATGTGCTAATTTATGTAAGTTGTGTGTAGCTGGGACTGTGTAAAAGAGATTATATATATTTCTGTGTGTGTATTTTTACAGAGACAACGAGTGTATTCTTGGATAGCACCTAACCTGTATTTACTGAGCAAACAGGCCAGAAGTTGTATTCAATCTGCTCAGTTTCGTTGCTGTAGTCATATCTTTTAGAAACAAGACGTGTAAAAATCTTTTTAATGACCTTTTCCCTGTGGCTGCTCATGTTTGTAGGGTAAAATCACTTTCTGTTTTTCATGTAAAAGTTCAAAATGCATGTGAGTAGCAGAAGTAGCTTTGTCCACTGATGATGTGTTTGGTTCTGCTTCAAATTGTGTGGTTTCCTCCTGTGAGAGTAGGTGGCACTTTTCCTACAGTTTCTTGCAATAGAAATTTCAAAGCAGGGGGTTTTGTTTGGGAGGTTATTCAGTGTTGTGATAGATACTGTGACATTCAGAAATCTGTGGAGAGGTGCCATTTTTCTAACATGGTTTGTATAGTGCAACGACCGTGTAAGTTATTTGAGTACTGTTAAGTCTCCTTCCTAGTATTTGTCTGTAAATCACTAGGGTTTGGTGTCCTTCAACTTACAGGCAGGATCTGAAACTTTGGACTGCTCTGCATCATTGTTGTATTATCATGAAGTTAGGTCTTGTTCTCCATCTGGGCTAAGATGTCCACTGGGTGGATGCTGTGCCTCACATACGCATTCAGAACTCTGATGTGAAGACAGATCACTCAGTTCTCATTGCTTTCACAGTGTCGTTGCCCTTTGAATCCTTCAGCATGACACTAGTATTAATTTTTAGGGCCTTCCTGGACTTGTCCCTTTCCGTTTCTCTGTTTATCAGTACTTGCTTTTAGGAGGCTGGTGTGTACCTCTGCTTTGCAAATGATGCTGTTAAGTGACATGCAGATAAATTCCACAAATAGCCCCCATTATGCAGAGTCTTTATGTAGAAGCATCTCTTCATAAGTATCTACAAGCCTGCTGCCTCATAGATGCCTTCAATATGTCACATTTAAATCTGTTTTGTTGAATGGTGAGTTGATTGCATTACTTGTTGTTTAGAGAGTTTTTACTCCTTCTTTTTGAAAGCTGTTGCGGTATAAATGGGTTTTTGTGTATTTTTTTATATAATGCCTGATACATGAAATCTTAATTGGTGACTCGTGCTTTTATGATATTGACAATTAAACGCGTTCAAAGCTCTGTTTCTTTATGTCTTTTTTAACCTTCTGTTTTTCTCTTACCTTGC
The DNA here is from genome assembly GCA_013397135.1 of Pachyramphus minor. NCBI lineage: Eukaryota > Metazoa > Chordata > Aves > Passeriformes > Tyrannidae > Pachyramphus > Pachyramphus minor. The sequence continues at coordinate 352,120 of VYXB01009279.1, read as the reverse complement.
CAAATCCTCATGGAAACTTTGTACTCTGAAGATAAGCTCTGAATTACTTGAAACAAACAGAACAAATGTATCTCACTTCCATGTTATGGAAGAAAAAACTCCTTTCGCGTGGAGCTTTCATCACCAGCACAACTCATTTTCTGCCAGATGTTGTGTGCATGTCTAGGGAGAGCTGATGGCTTTACTTTAACACAGAATCATAAAATGGTTTGAGTTGGAAGGGACCCTAAAGATCATCTACTGCAACCCCTTCTGCCATGGACAGGGACACCTTCCACTAGTCCAGGCTGCCCAGAGCCCCATGCAACCCAGCCTGGACATAATCCTGAGCAAGGTGGAGTAGGCTGGAGAAGATGAGCTGCCATGGTCCCTTCCAGCCTTAACCATCCTGTGATTCCGTAAGGCAGATTGTCACCTTCCAAGGTGTGGAGAATATCTTACAAATACTGAGTTACAAAACTGCCTTCTGTCCTGAACTGTGAAAAAAGGACAGAAATCTGGGAAAAGGAGACAATACAGTCTTGGCCTCTACATCCTTTATCATCTTGTGTTGATGATTGAGCTGTTGCTGTGCATGATGCCACAGCTTCTTTTTGACATGTGTTATGGTACAAGTCTGCCTCTGAGAATTTATGCTGTGCTACCTATGCATACCTGTGAGTGATACAAAAAAGTGATTTTCCTCTTCATCCCACGAGTGTTTGACAGGATGCACACTGGTTTGAGTAATAGTACCTTCTGTTAAAATCTCCTTCAGTAATGTGATCAAGCTCCTGTCTCTCTTTTTGAGTGAAAATTGTCCTGTAACTTTTTGTTTTTCTTAAAGAAGTTCTGTTGTCTGGCTGCTGGAAAAAAAAAAAAGAGTCAGACATTTTTAGCATGGAAAGTGAAATTCCTTCAAATCGACTTTAATTGAATTCAATTAAGTTAAAGACATAGCCTCTTCATTTGAATGACTGTAAGCAGCATATGTTTGGGAAGGAAACTGTGAAATCAGATGTCCCCTTGAAAAGTGCCTTGTGAGACTCCTTCCCCCCTGACCTGGGGAAAATACATTGAAGTGAAAATAAGAGTGTGCTGAGGGGTCAGGTGGGTAAACATGAATCTGTATCAAAACATCACCTCTTTTAGCAGTGGACATTGTCCTTAAATTGCTTTAAGCTACTGTTTAAGAAGCAATTAACTAAGAATGAAGGGGATCACTTCCTCTGTGGTGTGTGCAGATCGGCTGCTGGTACTGCTAATGAGAGGGGACAAGCCCAGTATTAGCTTTGTATGCTTTTTGTGCTCTCTTGTGTTGACTTGGCCAAACTGCGGGGCATTCGGTGGCATTCTTTTGTCTCAAGTTAAGCTGGGGAGGTTTGTAATATTTGTAGGTTTGTAAAAGCCTAAACTGAAAATAAATAATTCAGATTGAGTGGAGATACTGAAACTTGCCAAAATCTTGATCGGAATAGCATAGCTCTTATTGCTGCATTTACCTTGGGGTTCTTATTTCGTGCCTGCCACGAGCACTGCGAAACCGAGTCCCCCGATCACAGAAAGTTTTGATAAATAAAACCAGTTTATAACCTTTTCCTGCTCGGAAGCATCCCGAGGTAGGGAATGCGGTGCTCTCAGTGGTACGCGGGCAGCAGGGCGGGCCCTCTGGTGGGCACTGGTAGCAAGAACAGCGGCTCTCCGGGTGTTAAAAGAATGCATTAGAGGCCTGAAGTGCTGGGGTCTGTTACAGGTTTGTTTTGACAGGTATTAACTGCGGAAGTAGCAAATAAGCCGAACAGTAGTGGTGTGTGAAGGGATCTGTCCTTTCCTGTGTATTAGAAAAATGAAATAAGGACTTACTGTCTACTAACAATGCTTTGCTGTTTTGTATGCTTTTGGTCATAAACTCTAAGGCACGATATATTTGTCTTACTCTGTACTCTCTAAATAAAGTTTGAACTTGGGTTTGGGTATCACTGCACTAGATTTCCAAGTCATGAGAACCTACTCCCCTTTATCCACTACAAATCAATGAATAGTGCACATCTTAAAACTTTACCCAGCATGTTTAGTATTAAAGCCAGCAGCTTGCATTTGAATTAAAAGACTCTTAAAATAATTCTTCACAATTTGGTAATTTGTTTTGCTGAAATGTACTTACGTTTTAAAAAATATGCATTTTATTTCCAGTTGGAATTGATCTACTTTCAGCATGTAATTATTAGGTCTTGAAATGGTTTTAATATCTTATGAAATATTTGTTTCCTTTTAAACGGTACTTTCTAAAATGTTACTTTAAATTTTCAGGTCACTAATGAAGGAGGAATGAAGAGTGCTTCTTTAAAGGATTTATGTCCTGAGGACAAGAGACGCATTGCAAACTTAATTAAAGAACTTGCCAGGTAAGAAGAAGCATCACCTGAAAATGCATTATGTTTAAAAAGAGTCATTCCTCTAATTAACATTAAGCAATGTAAAACTGCATTATGATACGGAATATTTGCATAAGGTAATTTTTCTTACTGCAAGAGATATGAACAATGAAGCAGGCTGATTGGTTTTCCCTTGCTTTGTGACCCCTAAATGTATATTTAAAACAAAAGCCAAACTTTAGTGCCCAGCAGTAGTTCATCCATATAAACCTAATCACAGGGCTAGGATTTTGTTTCTTGCATGTATCATGTGCTTGGAATAAAAAACATGCTGCTTTTGGAAATGACAAACTTTGTTGCTATGAAACTTTGTAGTGCCAAATATTTGGTAGGGGGTAAGCTTTTATATGGGATGCCGTCTTAAAGGTGGATTGCTGAGCTTGTGGCTGAAAAATGTTGATAAATATTTGCCTGTGTAACTTTTACTTATCTAGCCACACTTTGATTAATTTCTTCAGGTTCTGCCTGTTCTTTGAAAGGAGAGGCTCAAGTAGTGCAAATTTCTCAGCTTTAGCAAAATTTTTTTTTGGTTTTGTTCTAGTACTGGTTACATTCCCAGAGATAAAAGATGTGAAAGATGGGTTGAATTCGAGTGAAGGCATTTTAGTCCTACTGTCTGTCCCTGGAGAGGGATGTCACCATGTCACTTCTTACATGGTGGCTGTAAGAATGAGGAGGAGCATGTGGGTCTTTGTTGGGCTTTGGCACAACATCACTGGGAGAAGTAGTGTGAGATGACCTCAGGTCCCTTGGGCTAAAAGCTGGTGTCCACATGTAGAATTTTTATGGGCAAAGTTTTTTTTTTAACAGAATACATGTTCTCTGATACTAATGAAATACTTTTTGCCATAGATTTCATATGCCTGTGCAGTAATTGGCAAGCATTACTGTCCCTTTTCTTTTATATAGGAAAATGTGGACAGAGAAATTAAGTTACTTGCTCAAGGTCATGCAATAACTCTCTGGTGCAGCTAGGAATATTTTCTCTCTGATTATCCTCATCCAGTGGACCATTTTACCTGCTAATAATTTGTACTAATATGGGATTTCTTGCCATACAGTATTTCAGTAATTTCTGAAGTTCTTCATCCTTGCAACTCTATTTTATCATACCTTGTGTTAGAAAATGTATAGTTAAGACTGTCATAAAGAGTAGATTGCTGGGAAGCCTGGTTCCAAATTGTCAGATGTTGGAGCTATTTGGACACTGTTGCCACTGTTGATATATAGAGGTATATTCTAATATTAAAAAAAGCCTTTTATTACATTGTTCCTCATAATACAGTGCTCTCTAGTGAATAGTAGTACACTAATTCATTTGAGCATGGGATTCTTCTTAAATCTCAGATGCTGTGATTTTTCCCTTAGGACAGTTTGATATTTCTGCCTGACATTTCTTTGAAGAAAAATAGAAGGTGCAGCAACATTAATTTTGAAAAGTAAAATTAGTGGAACACTATTATTTTATACTTAGTTCTCTTTTATTTTTAAACCTAATCATATTTTTATTGGATGTAATTAAAAGTCCTTTGCAGAGTAATAGGGAAGTTGAACTTTAATTCAGCTCACCTCGTCACTTTTTTAAAACTCTCCATAATTTTCATCCCTAGTTGTGCCATGATGGAGTGCTCTTACATGCATTAGAACATTCTTTGCTATTTCAGAGAAGTAAAAGGAGCAGCAGAAAGCTGAAAGTTTTCCAGGAAGACTGACCTGCAGTGAATACTTGTAATAATAAAGGTCTCACTTGACGAGGGCTGTACCTCACTGTTCTTTATTTTGCTACAATTTCTGAATGAAAAAGATGGTAGTTGAGACTGGTCCGTGCATGTTTGTCACAGGAAGGTGGACAGAAATAGATTGGTCAATAAGTGGCTACATGAAGGCTGTTGTAAAGTGGTAAAATTCTGTCTGTGTGGAAACCAGTCGCAAATATGATGAACTCTTGGGGCTTGAATTTCAACCAGGTCTTGCTTGAGCAGTTCAGGGTAGTGGCCTTTTCCTGACTTCTGTGACTGCTCAAGGAGAGCTCATGTACTTTTCTTTCTCTTCCCAATTTTTACTTCTCTTCCTCCAACTCTTACTCCCATTGCACTTTTGAACACTGGGGGATGTGTGCCACTGCATTTACTGCAGTGTCAGACTTTGTCTTGGTATGAGTAAATTCTAATGCCAGATACATTAATATATCCTTTCTTTGAAAAAAAAAAGTCAGTTACTGGGCTGTAATGCTCTGCTGCTGGGGATTCCAGAGTCTGACATCACGTTAGCTGTTAGGGACTTTATGAAATTGGATTTTGAGACAGGGTCAGAGGAAAGGACTCAGCTGTATCCTTTCTAATCCTCCTTTCTAGGCTAAATAATTGTACTTTTTGATCTGTGCTGCCACCTGCAAATCTAACAATTACCTTGCCTTTCTTTGCATGTATCCAGGCTGTCTTCCCTTCTAAGGTGAAATGAGAGAGACAAACTGCTTCCAAGGTTTAAAATACTCGAATGTTGCAAATTTGAACTTTTTTATTTATTGTGTCAGCAGATTCTTTTCAAACTGTTTTTGTAGCGGAGCTTCGAAGTAGAGTGAGTCATGCCCATGAATGCCAAAGTGCTTTGTGAGTAAATGGGAGATTCTTGAGTGTGATCAGCCTTTATTTTGAAAAGCAACCAGCATGGCACCTTCATGGTTTCAGTGAGGTGCTGCTGGCATGGTGGTGATAGTGGCACAGTAAGAGCAAATTTTATCTCTGCCTGTAAGCAAAGTCCTTTAAAAGGAGGGAAGGAAGACTTTCTCTGAGCTTTTATTACAGCAGGCTACTCCCGAAGCAGTCATCAGCTTACGTAATGAAATCAGCAGTGACATGGTGAAGACACTGAAAGATCCTTACACTCGTTCTGTGTGCCAGTGTCAGGACACATCAGCCTCTCTGAGAAGGAGCAGTGCAGGGTCTGCTGGGATGTGGCCAGTTGACTGCTGAACATTAAGAATTTGCTAGACTGAGAATGACTATGAAGTGTTCTAGAGTGAAATACTTTAAGTGTTATGCAGATTTTGAGACCTCTCTCTCTGTCGTGGTGTTTGGCTGAGTGGAGAGGATTGCAACTTTCTTTGATACAGGCCATACCCACAGCCATAGTTCTTCTGTGACTTTGGGGTTCCTAGTGTGATAGGTGTATCACAAATACTTCTTCCCTGCCTGCTCAGGGAACTCGTACAGCTCACATATGCAACTTGCTGTAGAGTGAACAGAGGGCTTGACTAAGTGACGGAGAGTTCGTGAAAGTTTAATTTTTGTTTTTAGTGATGAAAATTGGTATCTTACTACTTTATATTCTTTCTTTCCTCAGATAAGGTAAACATGGAGAAAGCTGGCTCCCTGTTGTCTTTGCAAACAAATCTTCAAAAGCAATTTAGGTAGAAAGGAATCACAATGCCCTTATTCACCCATGGGAGGGAGTGACTGCCCTTTCCAAATGAGATACAAGACAGTTTTTGCTATCCTGTTGGTGTCCTTCTGGCTAAGATCACCGGCATACCCAGAATAACTTGTAACTGGCAGCTACTAACAAGCCTTCAGACATGTATTTGACCTTACTGAGCAGATGCTTCCTCCTTCCCAAGACCTTGAATTCCTAAACCCTTTGTAGGATGCTAGCAGTCTGGGATGCCAGTCTTTTCTATTGACATTTATCTGGACTTTTTATCCTGATAGGAAGATGAAATCGACCAACTAAAATTGAAATTTTCCAACAAAAGGTGAAAATGGGAATCAAAACAGAAGGTTAATTTGGTTACAGAACTGGAAACCATTACGAAGGAGGACAGTAAAACTATTGTAGCATATATCTGCTGTTTAAGTGTTTTTCTTCCAGGATCTTTGAAGGACAACTTGCCTGTGGAAACCCATATTACAAATCTGCAGTGTTTGGCCTCTTGTGTTGCCCTCTCTCCTGGGTTACACTACTTCATATGTAACCAAATTTTTACCTGGCTTTAACTTCAAAATTGTNCTTTAGGAGCAATATTGTGCTTCAGTTCTCTTAATTGGTCAGGCAGTGAGACTGCAAATGAGATATCCCTAAGCTTGTCTGGCAAATTGCTTTGTGTTGATAGGAAAAGCATGCCCAGGATTATTGTATCACCAATCACACTTACCTTTTGTGCTTAAAAAGTCATTTGTAGCTATAAATTCATGCTGTGAGATCTAGTTTTGTGTTTTGCAAGATGCATATCATAAAATTTATCCATTGTGCAGCAATTTCAATTAGGTTTCGGGACTGTAGGTTTTTTTTGTTAATTTTTCTTTTTAATTTATACAAACTGCCCATGATACTTGAGTAAAATATATTGGATTTGCGAACATTGCCCTTGGACAAAAAATATTGCCATTCTCTCTTCCTGGAGTGCTTGTATTAAAAGTCACTTTATTGCTCAGTTGTGCCAGAGGTGGAATCCAGTCTGGCATGGAAGGTTCTGGTTTTGCCTTTCTGGAGTGTTTCTTTCAGTTGGGATAGCTGGTTTCATCCATGATATCCATGTCTGCTGGACTTTGCATGATGCCCTTATCTTGGTCCTTGCTTGATTTTTGACTCCTGTGATGGTCTTGCCTGTTTCAGATGCCACTCTTTGCTTGAAATTTAAAACTTGTAGTTTTGAAGAATGGTCACCAAAATGATTTCATCTTTGCTAGCTAGTTGGCAGACTAATACCATGTTAGTGTTTCCTGGAAGTTAAGTGTTCCCAAAGAGTATAGGACTGATCAGTGAAGTTTCCAGTGTTTTTATCTGCTTTGTTTTGTCTTTTGTCTTAATTTGCTGAGTCACAGTTCTTAATGCATTTCATATTTCTCCTGGTAAAAGCTCTTTTTTTTTTTTTTTTTAACATTTTTAAAACTCTTCATTTTTAAAGATTGTAAGTGCCTTCAGTCAGGAAGAGTTCTTTTGAGTTCTGTCCCTAGTGTGGTGTTGATGTGAGTATTATCACGGCTCTTTCTTGTGCATGTCAGTTTTTCATTAAACAAATAAAACTTGAAGTGCTGTTGACTTGTGCAGTGCTTGACTTGTGCTTCACAAATCCCACCTGGAGAGCATCAATGCTGCTTACTCAGTGGAATGAGTCAGTGTTATCAGTAAACAACTTGATCAATTACTTCTTTGGATCAGACAGAAACACTGGTATCAGCAGTGGACTTGGTAGCACACCACAGTAATTGGAATTGGTGAACTAGGAATTAATTTTAACCCTCAGGCTGATGTCCTAGGAGGGTTTTTTGTCAATATATCTGTGTTATGAGTTTTTCTTTTTCTGCAGAGGCCTCTGGAAAATGAAATTAAAATATCGATTTAAATGCATCTAGAATTATGTAAGCTTTGAATTTTACTATGAATTTATTATATTGAATTTATGTAAACTGTCAAATTTAAAACAAATCTTGTTTCAAGATGGTGCATATCCTATGACACAAGGTAGGTCAATATGAATTGTGTGCAACAAAATGCTTCAGACACTAAATGGGAGGATTAGTTCTAGTGATTTGTCATCTTTGTCATTGGTCCTCTATTTGATCCTGGAAACAACAATAGTGGAGCTGGACACCTGCATGTTGCCCAGTGGAGCAGTTGTGCCCTTTGTAGTTATGGTGCCTTCAGTCTTTCACTTCTCTTTTCTGACCCAAGGGGATGAATCGTGGGTGAAAATCCTTTTGAAGAGCATATGAGCCTTGTAATGTTTTCTTATGGCATCAGTGGAGTCCTTCCTCCTTCTGCTAAAAATCATCTGTTTGTTACTGCCAGAAGGCAAAGAAATAAGTATATAAAAAAATCCCACTGAGCTATTTATAGGAAGTGACATAAATCCAGCATAATCTGATGACATCCTTGTATTCCTTTTCTGTAACTTTGTTTTGCCACCTCCTGTGAGTGACTGTCTTCTGTATCTCGCCTGCCCTTTATGGGCTGTCTGCTGCTTTGTGATACATAAACACTTACTGCCACATTTCTTCTAAGATCACTTACTGTTCTCAGTCATTTACTGCATAAGATATGTGGCACAATGTATTCATGTGTCTGGGAGTGTGACAGCTTGCTGTGATCTCTGTTAAATACAAAAACAGCAAGTGAATGTGATGCACACTGATACAAGCAGCAAATCACAGAATCCAGAGATGAGTGAAACCTGCTAGGTTTAGTCTGATTTCTCTAGTGCCCTGTTCTTTCTCACCTTATTTTCTTATGTTTGAGTTTAGTATTATTGGGTGCATAGCCCAGTGTTTCAGTTGTCCTGAACCTTTTGCTTGTGCAGCATCACTCCTTCAGTTACTAAGCAAGCTTCCTTCCTTGCAGAGCGTCACAGAGATGATACTTGTCCTCTCTTTCCTTTTCTGTTCCCTGCCCTGCTCCTTCACTTCGTGTCTTTCATCCACATGGCCATAGCTATCTTCATTGTGTTTGTCTAAATGATTTTCTTTTTTTATTTTTATTTTTGCATTTTTCACTGATGAGGTGAAGGAAGGTCGTGTACTCTGTAGTCACCTGATGGCTCTAGAACTTGTCGTTAGTTGCTAAAGCCTGGGTCTGCAGCCCGTGGGGTGTGTGCTGTAGCTGTTACTGCATCAGGGAGCAAAGATGTGGCGTAGATATTTCTCAAAAGTTGTTGCCTGCTTAGCTAAGGAGCACGTAGGTGTTTTTAATGCTGTGTGCCCAACCCTCACAAGTGTGTGAGTGGAGGGCTAGGGGCTTAGGAATGGGTTGAACTCATCACACCTTCCAAGGCCAGTGTTGTAAACGAGATCATGGACATATGAATAGTGGAATGTTTTTACACAGTAAGACCATGTGCTTTCCCCCTGTAATTTAGAAACTTTCCAATTAATAGTTTGATCCAAGCTTTATAACCACTCCAATTTAAAGAATTTGATTGAATGTTATCTGTTGTTTGTCTCCATCTAGGTTTGTAGAGAAAAAGTATGAGTTTCAGTACTGCTATTTCCAACTTCATCCATTCTGCTCAAGCTGATATGGGAAGGGCTGTGGGTTAATCTTAGGGTTGGGGAATATGGTTTGTCTAGACTTCACTCCAGGGGAGTGACCCAACTATGGTGTTTATGGCTTTTCTACTGGAAGATCAAAACAGATCTGTGTCCTCTTAAGGGAAACACCATGAGGTCAAATGGATGTTTCAGTCCTTCGTTGGAGCTCTCTGTCAAGAATGGCAGTGAGCCTGATAGGATGAGTGAAAGGCTTAGTCCAGGGATATATATTATAGAGATATATATGCATATTTCATATCTTTTTTTCCTCTTCTTTCCTCTTTCTATATGATTGTTCCACTTAAAGGAAGTTAAAGTTGAAGTTTTTTAAAAGTTGTACTGCTTTGGTCTCCTGTCACCTGTGCTGTGGCAGCTGTTTCATCATCATAAAAGACTGAACTTTAAGAGCCTTCAGCAACAGAAATTGCCTAAGTGCAGAGCAGTAATATTTATTAGTCTAAGCTCATTACTTAATATTTTTGTGGAGCTTTTATAGAACCATGATTTCTAAGCCATGTTTTTTAGCATAGTTACAGGATGATCTGTGCATAATGATCTTTTTGCCTACGTGATACCAGAATAATTGTTTTTACAGCCTGCTCTTGAGGTGCAGAATAAATGATCATTGTAAACCTTTCTCACATTGTCATCTTTTAATCTTGATCCAGTTATTTACACTGAGCAGCAAGATACAGGGTGCCATGCCCCAGACAGAAAGGAAAATTTACTGCTGCAGCTTGATATTTTAAAATCCCCAGAACAGGACAAACTGTTTTGTTTGGAGAAAGCTAACAAGAAAAGTGATTCTTCCCTGGACTTATATTTGACCAGTAAATGTGAAAGAAGGATTAGTTTATAGATTAAGAAATAGAAAAGAGTTCCAATTTCCTCCCTGTCTCGTCAGTTAAGCTTTCCCATTTGAGTTTTCTGTCTTCATGCCCTGGGCTTGCAAGGATCCCAGTGAGTCTTCATTATGGCTGCAGGGAATCAGGCTACAAAAGCTAATCGTGGGTTCAGGTCCTTACTTTGTTCTTCCATGCTACCCATTAATGTACATGTACTCTATGGAGATTGGTGTCTTTGGAAAAATGATGTATTGCATAAAATCACATGCATCCTCCCTTGTAATACAGTAAAATAAACATTGTGAGGAATGAACCTGTTTAAGGGTGGAGAGAGTGTTATCCATTTACCTGCAAAGTGGTGAGGGATTGGAAGGCAGAGCTATGGTTATGGGCAAATATTTTATTTTTCTCAAATTCTTTTCAGGGTAAGTGAAGAAAAAGAGGTGACAGAAGAACGGCTGAAAGCTGAACAGGAATCATTTGAGAAGAAGATCAGACAGCTAGAGGAACAGAATGAACTTATCATCAAGGAAAGGGAAGATATCCTTTAAAAATACGTGCAATGGCTCACTGAAATAAAAATTGAACTACAGTGAAATAATTGTTCTAATTTATGGCATAGAATAAATCTGCATGTGCTGCCATTCAAAAGCAATCAAAGAGATGACTTGTCAGCATGTGACACTGGTTCATTTGAGCTTAAAACTGCCATCCAGCTGTTCCTATGATGTTGTTTTGCTATGAAATAGATATTTGTCAACGAAAAATGACAATAAGGAATTTATGCATTAAAATGTTATTATAGTTTTGGGGGGTTTTTTTACTTAATTCTGTTAGGTGGTTATAATTTAGGTCTAAAACTTGCATGGTATTCCATTTCTCTCTGTTGTACAGAAAAGACAACCTACATTGAAGGCATGTAAACTATATATATACGTTCTAGGGAGTTTAACCAATTTTGAGTTTTTTGATGTAGTGTTTCTTTGTTTGTTTATAAACAGTGAGCTGATTCTTTTTTCTTGCATTCTGTCACTTGCATTTTTTAAGCTCCATATGCTTAGTCCCAATCTTGCAATATCACATGCAAAGTCAGTGTTATTGCAGAAACTGCCATTTTCCTTCGGTGTGGTGTGACAAAACTTCTCTTGTTCAGTTCTCTTCCAATTCTCTTCTTTGCTATTGATGCTTTGTTGTTTAATTTTCAGAGGTCTGATGGTTGACTGTAGTGGGATGTGGAAGAGACGGTGCTGCAACTGCAGCAACAGCAAATAGTGTGTGGCTCATCAGGAGCTGTATTTCCAGTAGGGAAGGTAATAATGCTGTTTTTAAGAAGCATGGTACAGCCTGTATACAGTACTGTTTTCAGTCCTGAGTTATCCCTTATTCAAGATAAAAATGACAGAAGTTGAGGAGAAGGGCTGCTTGAGATGATGTGGGGCCTGGAGAAGCTGTTTCCTGAGAAGAAACTGGTGATGGGGTAAATAGGGGAGAGACAATGCTGAGACAAAAAGGGGCTATTGAAGGTATGAGCCAGTGTTGAAGCAGAAATAAACGGACGTAAACAATCCACAAACTTAAACATGAAGTTGAAGGAAGGTTCTGGAAAGTTGAGGCAATCCTATTTAACAAGAAAAGCGGTTTCCTTATGGTGGAACTTGCTTTGCTTACAAAAGGCACTCAGTGATGTGTGGTCTCTGCCAGCAGGGCATTGCCCTTGGTGACCCAGAAGATCCCTTGTGTCACAGTTGCACTTAATTTGTTAGAAATAGTTTTGCCTGTTTGTACTGAGTAATATACACATCAACAGACTTAGCTGGCCAGGAACAGTTACTGGAAAACATTAAATCTGATATATTCAAGAGCCATTAGATGTGGCTACAGCTCTTCTACACTGATTTCACAGAATCAGTATTTTGTTGTGTATTACATCTTTTTTATTCAGTCAGCTCATGAATGTGGGTGGGATGCATGTTCCTGATTATTTTTTTTTAAACTTATCCATATAAAGCTTTTACTAATTTATATAAGGTTTATTTGGCTACCAGGAAGTAGACATTCTTGCTTATTTTTTGTTTTGTGGGCTTTTTTTTTCTTTCTTGTTTTTTTTCCCTTTACTAGAAATAGATTGCACAAGCATGAATATTTTTCCAGAAGTCTGGTAGACATGGCAGAAGGTTAATGCATGCAATTTTACACTTCATAAAACTCTGTAAAACCTAGAAATATAAAACAAGGTTATAATTTAAAACAATATAATTTTAACTACTGCAATACTTGCCTATCATACATGAATGATTCAAGATCTTCAGCGTTACTCTGATCAGTTAATTTTTTAAAGCTTGTTGCAGAGACAAGAAATAGTAGAAATGACTTGCTGAGTTTGAATACAGATTATGGCCATTTCAAGTACTTCTGGATTGTGGAATTTGCTTGCAAATAAGATATCAGGGATATAATACCATAAGAAAACATCTTCAAGTCTGGTAAAATCAATTTTACTATTTCCCCCTTCACCCCCAGCCAATTTATTTTCTATAAAATTACTTTCTTTATCCCAGTATTTCAAATTATCCTGTGGTAATAAATTGGTGCTTCTGATATAACTGCAGATATCCAGTGAAGTGTAATTTCAGCTTGGTAAAGGTGTAATTCACTTAGCATGCGTGATTTTTTTTTTTT
>VYXB01009279.1:319246-338872 GCA_013397135.1 Pachyramphus minor | reverse complement strand
TTTTTTTTTTTTTTTCTGGAAAGTTCAATTGCTGCTCTTCTTAGGAGATGTGATGCTTTGTGGTGTTCAGGTGTGCGTGCTGTGATGACATCTCTTGCTATTATTAAAATTTGCCCAGTTAAGCTGAACTGCAAAGTCCAGTAAAAGGTTCCCCTGTCTGATACCCTGCACAATGAAAGCATCTTACAGCTGTGAAGATGAGACAGTGGTGGAGAAGAAAATCATTATCTGAAAGCAGAGGTTAAGTGAGAGGTAGAGGGGAAAATGTAACTGGTGTATTGGGACAGTGAAATCTAGAACCCGGCTGGAAAGAAGGACTTGGAAAAGGAGGTTGGGCTGGACAAGGCTGATGTGAAAGCAGTAAAAGCTTGTGACTGATGAGTTCAGAAGTGTTTGGGATAAGCAGTCAGGGTTAAGGAAGAGCCAGGATGGTGGCAGTTGGCCTAGGATCAGGCAAATGATTCTGAGACAGCTGGTGAAGGCAAGGATGTGTCCATTCAGTGTATTCCAGCACTCTCCAACCTTTGAAACAGAATTTGAGGCTAAGCTCGTGTGAGAAGGGTGTTACCTCCCTCCATGTCTTCCTCAGCATCCACTCTTGGTGTTTGTCTTCTGGATGCATATGGGTGACTAAACTGTTTGGAGTGACCATCTAAATTCTGGCATTGACTTTGGTGTGTGTGACTTGCAAGTTCATTTTTCTTGTTTGTGTTGTTTCATTTGCATTTTCACAATAAGGGATGAGCAGTGAGCAGCACATTATGCACTTAGACAACTTGTGCTGCCTGTTTTTCCAGCTCTGCTAGGAGCTGCTAATAGAAAAGCTTCTGGCTTTCCTTCCCCTCCCCACCCCCCGACATATTTTCATGCACCTATTATTAATTTAGGTCCTAAATATGATTTAGTTTAACAATCAGGAAAATATCTTTTGTAAGATGCCCCAGTACTGTCATGATAGATGTCTTAGGAAAAAAATTATAATAATGAGATTATTAAGAAACAAATACTACTGTTACTTCAGAGCCCAAAGAAATTAAGTTGTGGTCTTTAGCTTTTCTTGTTATCACCATTAGGGATTTTTTTCATGTAAATTTGATGATGTTGCATAAATGAAGAAGAAGAAACAATCTTAACAGATTTATTCATTGGGAAAGAGGAAACATCTTTAAAAATATTTGAAAATTGGTTGTTGGATTCTAAGCTCTGCTTAAATTATCATTATGTAGACACAGGATAGACAAGTAAAGAGGAGATTCTGTTTTATTACTAGCTTCTTTTTGTAAATTTAAATTTATCAGCTCTACTAAACTGCTAAATATGTATATTTAGAATGTACCTGACTTAGTTAAGCTTTTTGTTGGAATTATTTTCTGACTGAACATAGACTTACAGAATAGTTTGGGCTGGAAGGGTCCTTGAAGACCATCTAGATCCAACATCCCTGGGCAGGGACACCTCCCAGAAGACCAGGTTGCTAAAGTCCAAGCCAAGTTCATATGATGAATCCCATGTGATTTACTTGGTTAGTCTTAAAATTGATCACAGGCTCTGTTTACATATGTCCTTAATATTATAGAACTACTTAATTAGTTGATTTTGCATGCAGTTAACATGAATATTAATTTATCTAAAACAGTTCATTTGCTGATATTGTTAGTGAGACATAGAATATTAATTTGCTGGAAGAATAATGAGCTTTATAAGCATTATCTAGAGACTTTAATAAAATGCTTTTAGTTTTGCTATAGTACTGTTCATTACATTAGTCTTGCATACATAAATTAGGGTACTTACATATTTTCTCCTCTTCCTATCTTACTGTGTTAATGGAGAATTAGTAGTATTTTTCAGAGGAAAAATAGTTGCTGGCTTTACTTTAATGCAAAGAACAAAGTGATAGAAAAAACAGGTATCAGAGTACAGAATGTACTTGCTTGTTCTGTCGTCCTTACTTTTCTCTGTGATTTTTAATTTGCTTTTCTGAAAATGGGGAGAGAAACACGCACTTCTGTTTCTTTTCCTTTTTTTAATCTGACCCATCAGGTTGTCATCACAAGTGAAGAAACAAAAAGGGTCTTGCCATAAGGAAGCTTTGGCAAGGTATTTTGTGCGATGCTTGGTCCTTGCTTGGCAGATACCCCTGTGTGTGTCCCTCCCCATGGCAGCTGTTTGCAAGAGGAGAGTTAGTCTGAACTCAGAATGACAACACAGTGTCAGGGAGAAGTGGGGAATGCAAATTAATAGTATANAAAGGCAAGAAGAAAATTTCTGTATAAAAACAAATTTGCTCTTTGCAGGAAACTTGTACATAGTGCTTTTGAAAGTTAAGCTATTTATTTAAAACTCAGTAACAGTTTTAGAGTTTGACTTTGGCTAAGCCTGTTCCTGATGGCGTATTTTCTGACAAGTTATGAACCGAGGGTTTGAAATGACCGTCATTATTTTTCTTTTATTTCTTAGCTTGGCTCCCTTGGCTTATCAGTTTAAGTTTTTTTCCTATTTTTCGTATGTGAATGCATGCTATATATCTTCTTGTGCATCATAATTTGTTTGAAGGTGTGTGAGGAGAATGGAAAAAATTAGTATTTTGCTCCTTTCTTCCATTTTATCCAACTGCTTCACTCTTTGAAGGGGTTTTCCTTACTTTTATTTCAGGTATCTTACTAGTAAATGTTTCTGAGCAACCCTTGCAGTCTATTGAAAAAAGCTACACTTATTAAAAAGTCCCTGAATATTTATATACTATTCTGTAACTGCAGTATTGGCTAAATAATGTATGTATTTACGAACTTAAATGTAGAAAGATCTGTCAAGGACTATTGGGCAAATAAGATATTTTGAATTTTTCATGAACTTTTAAATTGAAACAAGGTGAAACGTTGTAATGTTGCGTGTTCAAATGGATCAATGGCTGGAGATGCATTTAAAGCTGAGCTTTCTATGTTTAATCCTAGTGAGTGCCCTAGAGCACAAGCTGGCTACATTGCCCATGTTATGAAAATACCCAGAATCAACAGGCAGCATCTAAACAGTCAACAACAGCCTCTGCAGAATGTGAGCTAGACAGGGTTTGTACCCTAGACCTTTGCACTCAAGTGGTGCAGGAGTGTCTGTGCAGATGGCACTGTCAATACAGAAATACAGCTGTGGGGTGAGAGAAGCAGACTTGCTCTGTGTTTTGTGCCAGGTGTGGAATGGTTCAGTGTGGGGATGACACAGGAAAAGACTTTCCCACCTGGCAGCTCTGGTACGGAATTTTGGAGGCTCCCTGAGGTGAGTGTTGAGGGCTAGTAGTATTCGTGCATCTCCTCAGTTTCATGACATTTTTATACCATGATGATTGCTCCTGGTACTAAAGACTTGGTGTTTCTGAGCTGTCTGACTGAATAAGAGCTTGAGTTCTGCTCTGCCAGGTTGTTGATAACCACTGGTTGCGACATGCTTCACAGACAGCCTGTCTCCTAGCTCTGGGTTTCTTAACCAGAGAGATGATGTTATCTGTATTAACTATCTGGTGTGGGTCTCAGAACTGGATATGATCGTGGGCTGACCCTGTCTAAACTGAACAGGAGAGACCTGTCATTAGCAGTGCACCTTCAGCCATGGTGATCTCATGTATCAACATCAGGTACCATAGGAAGAAAATGCTGAAGTAGTTCAGGTCCAAAAAATATTTCTCTTTAGAAGTCAGGCTGGGCAGTTTAAGTGGCTCAGGAAGACAGATTTTTTTTTTTTTTTTCCCCCCAGACACTTAAACTGACCAGGCTACTTACATGACTGATTTGAATTGGTTTTGTGGTTACTTCTGAAATATTGGGCGTTAGGCATGTGAGCTTTCAAAGTGATGTTTGAGTTAAGTTTTCCTCTATGACATTTAGGTCATTTGGAAACAAAGACTGAGATCTTTTAAAAGGAGGCACAAATGCGAAAATGAGATCATTAATTGTTGAAGCTGGTACTGTAACAAATTGACTAGAAATGTGGATTCAGAGAAATTGATGTACTTTATCCTTCCAAACTAAATGAATTCTCCATCTGCTTCAGCTTCTCAACTATAATGAGGACGTTGGACTGACTCTGCTATTGGTTTCTCTATCTTCCTGAACTATTTTGGAAAGTTTAAACATTTCTTGCATGATTAAATACACTTTCAATAAATCAATCTCATAGTAATTGTTGTTCAGGAGAGTTCATTATTCAGTTCAGTCTTTTAAATTACTGTTCTTCTTTAAAGGATTCTTCTTACGTAATGGCTTCTGCTAAATCCATTTGCCATGCTCTGGCTTGTAATTACTTTAGATTTGAAGAATAAAATGAATGGCTTTATTATTAATCAGTAGCAAATTTGTCTTACTGTTTTTAGAGTGGCCTTCGCTCATGAAATACTTTTAATGGTCTAGATAGCAAAACACTTCATACCTCTCTTTCAACAGAGATTTAGTGAAAGCAATCAGATAGTTTTGTGGGTTTTTTTTCTTCCACCAGCCCCCCCATCAAGCACTTTGTCACAATGACTGTCATCATGTGTTAGCTGTTGTATGCTGTGAGCTGCTGGCCCTCTGAAAGCCTAGTTTTGCTACCTGGTTTTAGATGGGAAATTTTTCAGGCTGGGGTAACCTTTATTTTTGCCTTGTGCTGTGGAGAGTACTTTGCACTTAAACATAACATTAATTTCACATTAATTTAACATTGGCTATTACAGTGGACATTGGCCTGTGTGAACCTTGTCAGTGTTCAAGCATAATGAAAACTTAAGCTATTTCTTACCTCCTTTCTACTGTTGTGAGATTTCATAGTTCTTATTGGCAGTGCCTCTGTAGTCAGAGTTGCAAATCTGTGCTCTGCCTCCCCAAAGCAAAATTCCATCTTGTTTTACAACAGCTGAGGCTGGCCAGATAACTGTCCTATGTGAATCTTCTCCATTTGGCATCAGTTCCTTGTCCACAGTCTCTTGTAAAGTTGTTCAAACCCATCCTTAATTTTAAGCTGCCAGTCAGTGCAAAGTAATATAAATGTATTTCAGCCTTGCTAAACTTCTTAGGATCTAGTGGATGTTACATTAATATCTCATTTTCAGAGACTACTTAGAAAATGAAAGTGGGTTAGTGGTAGAGTTATAGGCATTCAGTAAATCTCAGGTTTTAATTTCTTTAGGAATTCATTGCTATAACAGCACTTGTGGTTTTGTTTCCTCTGTCAATTGTGATGTTTAACCAGGGCTAAGAATTTTGTGTAATGCTGAGGAATTGGAGAAAACATCCAACGAGAAATGAATAGCATCCTTGAAGTCCTAATTCCGTGGCTCTCTAGGAGGTTATTAAAAGTATAAGTGTAAAACTGGATGGAATTTATCCTAATACATGAACTTGATTGAAGACTTCCATATATATACCCTTTATCCTTAGTTGTATTGGCATTACATTGCTTGCTTTAGTTTCAGGAGTTGTAGTTTTTCATTCCACATTTACATTTCTCACTTCAGATCCTAGTGTGTGTATGTTTATTTAAGTATATTTTTAATTGTGGAAGTGGTAAACTTTTCCTGATGGCAGTGTGGTCACTTTCATTGCGTAGGTGTCAAGAGATTTACATAAAGGTCAGACCCTTCTTGGGACAAAAAATACCCCAGGGTTTATAACAGAGGAGTACAGTTGTAGTAATAAGGATTATGTTGCTGATAAGTTCCCCTCAAGGCCCCATGATGGTAATACCCCTATATTTTGTCTTTAAAGAAAACTGCTGAGAGGCAATAATTTTTTTTTGTATGTGTCCCATTTTCATTAATGCATGGTAATTGATGGAGTTGCAGTGACTTGTAACAGTAATGAGTTCTAAACATAAGAATGCACTCCTTTCTAATAAGTGAGCACTGCTGGGGTTTAAAAGCGTACTAAATCAGTTGCTTTAGTATGAATTTATTAGTTTTTTTCAGCATTAGCTTTAATAGTAGTTATTTACATAAGCGTACATCCCATTAACCGCCATCAGGGCTGGAAAACATGCTGAACTGTTCATATTTTCATATAATTATTGAACATAATGGTTTCATTTGCATTTCTAAACAGTGATGTTTCTGTCAGGCTTGGAAATAGTGTCTTTACGCAGTCCCTATTTCACATCCACTTATTTGACATCGTTAAATTTTATGCTAATGTGCTTCCCTAGAATGTCATCAGTAGGACAGATGCTTGCACTTTAATATACAAATCAGTGATGCTTTTCCCTCCCCCCTCCCCTGAACTGCAAAAGAAATAAAAAAGCATATCTGCACTTTTTAGATATAGTGTGTTTCATTCTAAAGAAGCTGTGAGAACTCAAACTTAGGTTTCAGCCCTACCAGTCACTTCCAAATGCTGTAATAACAGAGACCTTTGTTATGAGCAGTGGGGGAGGAAAAGGCTTCTAAAGTTCAAGGCAGTGATGTGTTAGAATCAAGATTGTAGCTTTGAGCTTGCCTCCTGTGTAAGACCTGGAGCCTCGTAGAGCAAGTTGCCTATTCAGGCAGTGGATTGGCTTTCCTGGCAGCAGAGCATCGCTGTGGAGAAGGTTTAGTGAGGGAGTAGTTTTAGCTGCTGCACTTTGTGCTTGTCAGCAGAAGTGTGTGTGGAATTTTACACTGTCAGATTTTTAGTTNTTTTTTTTTTTTTAAATGTTTTAATTTTGCAGAAGTGTATGGGACCTCGCAAACCAAGTGGTGATGATGATTGTTGTATGAATGGTGTTGTCCTGTTTCTTTCTAGAAGTGTCAGAGCTTTGGTACTTGTGCGGAAGTTAATGCTGAAAGTTAACACAAAAACCTGAGCAACATTGCCTGTAACTGTACTTCTGAAGGTGGAAGTGATGGAATAAAAATAAAAATATATAATCAGCACCACCACCAAAAACACACTCCTTTCCTTCCATTTGAAAAAGAGATTAATATGTTGCATCTTGTTCTGTATGAACTTTATCATGGGATGACTTGCTTAGTGTTGCAAGTTGGGTGCTAAAGGTGGAGCAGGTGAGTTGCAACCTGCAGTATGAAGTTGTGGTCACAGGGAAAAGTAACTACAGAGATGGATATGTGATGTGTTGCTTGCCAGACATGACCCACGTGAATGAGTGTGGAAAGCCAGAGAATGTCCAGCTCAGTTCTTTGCTTTTCCTGACTTACCATATATGTTATTGGGCAACTCTGCTGTCTTCTCCCCTAGCTGCCTGTTTAAAAATTTGTGGTACTGCTTGCTGGCCTTTATGTGCTATGAAAGGTTAACTCTGTGCGTGTTGCTCAGTTATGGCATTTCATGGGCATGCTCTGAAAATCCTAAATAAAACCAAAAATCTTGGGGTCAAGCAGGAGACTGAGAGAAATATGTCACACAGATTTGTCATTTGCATTGTTCTAAACATAAAAATAGATGTTAAAAAGTATCTCTCTTGGTTGTGTCATAGAAGAAGGTTTGAAGGAGGCACTTGGACTGAAATGAAAAGGCATATGCATAAAGGGACACGTGAGCAAACTGGAGATATACTCTGGTGGGTTCTGGGCTTATGGTGTCTTTAATTATAGATTAACAATTTGCTGGTTGCTTTGCAGACAAGTATAGAGACAAAAATCCCTGCTGGGAAATGCTTGCAGTCTAGGACCTCATTCTGATGGTGAGTGTAGATCTGTATTTTAAGTAATGAGAAGCAGCAATATTAAAACAACAACAAAAAATTTGCTTTCATTATCTTGAAGAGAATCATTGAATTTTTGAAGGATTCAGTTTTCAGCTTGCAGTAGGGCGGGTAACCACTTTATAGCAAACAATCTGGAGCAAGGTGGTTTTTGGTACACTGTTTACTCAGGATTAAGATAGGACATACCAATATGGAGTAGCAGTTGGTGAGATGTGCTAATTTCACCTGTGAAGTACTGGGAAATTTAAAGACAGCACCTCTGGCATGCAGAGCAGACTGTTGCACTGCAGAGGTTCTGAGCTGACCTCTTGTCAGTGTCTCATTTAAATCCTGAAAAGAAGACTCTAGGTAATTGGCAAGTATCCTCATTTTAATATGTGGCCATAAAAAGGTAACGTATGATGATTTTCAACATCAGAAGATTAACATTTTACCTTTAAATAAAATATGATTAACTGGTACAGAATTAAAAGTAATAGAACTGAAATATTCAAACTATGACTCTGTGGTGTCAGATTATGTGTCAAATGTGACAGTTTAAGTACTGAAGTGATTTAAAAAATGAGTCAGCTGAAGGATGTATACCCCAAGTATTGAGAATAAAATGGAATAAAACAATCGTAGCTATCAAAACTTTCTTAAACCATCCTGGCTGAAGGAACTGGGAGACCAAACTATAGTATTGTTTACCATGACTGAGTCTTGCCCAGGTGCCAGTGCAGGTGCGGTGAGGAAGTAGTTGGCATGGTGTCATGGCATCCCAAACTATGATTTTAAGCCACCAGGTGATGATTATGCTTAAATTTGACTGCCAGGCCAAGACTATTGCTTCTGGATTCATCAGCCTGTAGAAAGGTTCAAATATGATTGATCTAGCAATGTGTCTTTTCTTTCAACGGTTCACAGTCAGCCAGGCGTTTTCCTGTCCCTGTACAATTTCATTTCTAGTAGATTGGCACATGTTTTGATACATGAAGCCACATATTTACCATTTGAATTACTTAGTGTTGCTGTGTGGAAATGTGAAAATGCCCTTGTGAAGGTTTGTCATTTGACTTATGCATATTTTAAGCCCTTGTTAGGGCTTTTTTTCTCCACCTAGTAGTTCTGTAAACTCAGCTTGGAATTTGACAGTAAAGTGGCACCTTGCTGTCTTCTGAAGTCTTGTAAATAAATTTTTAGAGTGCAATTTGGGCATTTAGTAATATTCTCGTAGATGTTGTTTTCAGCACGTTTGTTGCACATTAAGCTGTGACACCTTGAAAATTTGTAGGAAGTGCCAAGAGGAGGAGTGGAATATGACTCACGTTCCACGAGGCAAAAATAAAAGAAATGGTAAATAAAATGTGCTGTGGTCACAAAAATTAGCAAGTCTAATTTTGTTTACGTCCAGAGAGTGAAATACTCAAGTAAGAGTGTTGCTTTCATGCAGTTTTTTCAGAGAATTTTAGTAATTATGTAAAAATGCAAGCAAAGCATTTAACAGCCTTCATAATACATGAACTCTTCCAGTGTGGATTTCTTCATATTTCATTGTCTTCAGAGAGAACTTTTTGGTTCCTATAAATATTGTTAGGCACATTGATGAAAGATCCTCAGATGCTTTTAAAGATGTTACTCATTGTCTCATAATGCTACAGAATAAGACTCAAGTGAGCACATCTTTTAATGTCCAGCTGTCACTTCAGGTAACTGGACAAGTCCTGTGAGGCCTTACTGCTCTGTTTCAGTGCAGCTAACCATATTTAACTTGTCATTGCTCTCTGCTTTAACCTGCCAATAAATCTGTGGCATAAATTTATCCTATGAAAAGACGGAAATTAAAAATAAGAAATATGTTTCTAATTATCTGTAGAGAGAAGTTATGGGAGCAAATAACTTACCTTCAGGACAGAATTTCACTGTGGGAAGGATTGCATGGCATTGTCTCTGCTAGTGTGGGCCTAGATTTGGTTACCCTGAAAGGCTCTTGGTTTCCTCGGAAAGCCATCTGGGTGTACTGCCTTAGGTACATCTGCTGTGATGTCTGGGGATCTGTGCACACACAACCTGTGAATCCTAGTTGATTTTAATGAACTGTTTATATTGAACTTCTCTCATGTTGGCAAATTTCATGCTGTATATTACACTCCTCTTTCTAGAAACAGTCATAGGATAGTCCAAGGAATTCAACAACAATATAATTGCATTGTTCTGACTGAACAGTGAAGGCATCAGAGATTCTTCTGACTCATCTGCAGGGGCCAGATGGCTATCAGGAACATTCTGGCTCTTTCAAACAATCCTCTTAAATATTTCTATTCCTAAATCTGTAAATATCTGCCTTGATTCATTTGTTACTTCTCTCCACTGTGCCATTTTTTAAGGATCAGTGTTTAAAAAGATCTTCCAATGTTTTTTCGACACCTTTTAATTTCCAAGCTAGACACAGTCACAGCTAGCTTAAACATGCTTGTTCTTGTGCCAGTGTTTTGCTTAATTAGATCTTCCTTGTATTTAATGTTTATGGAGAAGGAATTACAGCGATAGACATGTCTCAAAGAAAGAAGAGAGGACAAGGTGAGAGAAGTTTCTCTTTCACTTGAATGCATGTTGTATGAATGATGGGAACTGCTTGACTTCTGGATTAGAAATCTTAGTGGAATGGAACAAGGTTGAGGAGGATTGTATGACTGAAAGGTCGGGGAGCTTAGCAAAGTCAGAACAGCAGTGTGTACTAATTGGGGTTTGTTTGCTTTTCCTTCCATGTGAAAGTTGCCTTGATAAAGTTCATCTTTGCAAAGCTATGTAGCAAAATTTCTGGTGGGTGTTACAGAAAGTCCCCAAAGGTCAAACTTTTAAATGCACATATATGGTACAATTAAAGCTTGGTCCTCTTAAGTGACTGCAAGGACTGAGCTGACAAATGATGGTGATACTTTAAATAGGTCTCTTGACTTCCACCATGGCAAAGGTGGCTTGTCAGTTCTTCTTGTTAGGAATTCTGTTCAGTCTTGCTTTGCCAGGGAATTTGTGGGACAACACTGTAATTGTTCTTTTGTTAGTTGTTCAAGGACATTGAGCTGTTGTGAATCGTTTAAACTGGCAGAGAAAAGGCATCATGTAGCTGGATCTGCATTAACTGTGTCTCTGTTGGTGTCTCAAAACTGTGAATGGTGCTGCCCACAGTCAAGATTTACTCCCCAGCATTGTGATTTTTACCTTTTAAATGCCAGTAACAAAGTAGTCAGAGGTGTGGGGTCTTCATTTGCAACAGATTTGTATGTCATTTGCTTTTCATGTTGTCAGTTTGCACTGTGCATGAGGAAATAAATGTGGCTGAAATAATTCTGAAAAAATATTACAGAACAGTTGACTGTTAATTCAAAGTTGCTAAATGCTGTCCTTGAGTCTTTATTTGGGCTTTGTCTGCATCTGTCCCTCTTGGGGATGATTTGCAGCCCTTTGCCATTGGCATGTCTGTTGCTCTTTGTAGACACTGGAATAGATTCTTACCTCATATTTCATAGAAAACATATGAAAGTTCTGCAGTTAATATCTACTGAAAGAGCCATTATTTTCTGCCGCTCCTTGGGATTAAATAAAGTGTGGGTAACTTGTATTGCAGGAGCGTTGCACTGCAGTTCACAGTTTTGACATAAAATTACTGTGGGCATGCTGAATCAGTGGTATTTTGTCTCTAGCATATCTTCTGGCCCCAAGAGCAACCCAGAATGTGTTTGTGAGCTGTAATAAAGACTCATTTGTTCTCTTTTTATAATACTGTGTTGCTTTAGGTGTTCTTCTACTTTCTTTTTCTCAATGTCAAGGATTTTATTTTAATAGGACTCGTGAAATCTGGAGACTTATGGAAGATTACTAAATCTGCCAGAAGTTTATAAGGCTCTTGAAAAGTATATGAGATTATACAGAAACTGTTCTTCACTCTCTGAATCTGGTTGTTAGATGATGTGAAACTTCATTTCCTAGGAAAGAGTTTTTTTGCTCAGAAAAGCAGTATGGTAGGCATATTCTTCGAATTCTCCTGGAAGATGATTAGTCTGTCTTTGAAGTGTGTTGCCCAATGTGGATCTGTTCTTCAGTGCTGTGTATTTTGAAAACATAGGGTTGTGTGTTTGCTGTAGGTTGATTCAGTGAGGCAGATGTGTAAATCCCTACATTTTGTCACTTTTTATCATATTTTGCATATTTTTTAATTTAACATTATTTATTAAAGTCTGCTTGTCACTGGAATGAAGAATGTTGTTGGTCAGGAGACGTATGATTGTAGGAGGGGGCAGGAAGCTTCAAGAGGATTTTTGAAGGCACATAATGGCTTTTCCTATCACCTTTGTTAGTGAAACCTGCAGCACAAGGCTTTGCAGAGTTTCTTTGGGCAGCTGCGTGGAAGACAAGCATTGCTCTCCCGTGTGGACTGCAATTATGCTGTTACATCATATGAAGAGAAAAAGAGATGATCTCTTGGGGTCTCTACTCCAGGCGTTCTGACATCATGCTTCTGGATATGAATCTTTGGGACTTTCTGATATTCCTAAAGAGTAAAGATAAGCTCACGACCCAGTGTGTTGTCCTTCCAGTCTAAGCTGTGCTGAACTCCTTGGAGAGGTGTGCTGGAGGCCAGTTTGCTCAATCCTCCCTCAGGCTTGGTAGTGTTTGCTTTCCTGCCTTGATTTGAGTGACATCTGTGATCCACTGCTATGGATGGGTCTGCAAGTCAGTGAGTTCAGGTAGTGCCTCCTGTGCCTGTGCTGCAGACATGTCCAGAATTTAGTGCAGTAGCCAGTCACAGCACACATTGTGAGTGCAGTACGTGGAATCATTCTCTACTGAGGAGACTCACCTGTAAATTAATGTGCATACACACATTGTTTCTTATTTTCCTGTTGATCTCCCATTTTTTGTCCATCCCACAGTATTTAGTATGGAAAGAATGGAGAGACTCTGAGTTAGCGTTGGTTTGTTTATTAGTATTAGGTATATTTTACCTAGAATTTAAGTTTGTAGTTCACTTCTGAGATTTGGGTTCTTCCATCTCAATTTATCTCAGGCAGAGTGAGTCTTCTAGAGTTGTCTGGATTTATGGGTAAGAGACAGCAGTTCTTCCGTGATTGCAAACTTTCGTGTAAGAACAATCATCATCAAAACACTTTGTGGGTTTTTTTTTGTTTTTTTTAGACATAACAGTTTCATGTTTGGAAAGCCAGTTTGAGAATCAGGTGTGATATCAAGCCTGGTGCCAAAATTAAGTCTATGATAACAGGAGAATAATTCCCTGCAACATTTTCATACATAAAGCTGCACTGAATGCACATTAATAAAACAGATACATGGAGGCATGGTGTCACACTGCAAGATGTTTGTCAGGTTGTTTTCATTGGCCTGACAGAGCTCCAGAACGAAAGGTACAGAGTGTGGACAGACTCTGTAATGAACTTGCATACCAAATCATCTGCCAGAACCCTGGTCATCTGGGAACAGACTTGCTGACAGACATGAGACTCCTGGTATAGCCATGTGGTGCTTTATCTTTTATTTAAAACTCAGTTGGCTCTTTGTTCTGTAAGTTTAATAGAGATGTAGTCTCTATTGCCACAATGTCAATTTTGCTGTAGTTTATTGTGCAGAATGTTGAATGCTGTATGCCTTGCTCTGTGAAAAGGATGCATTAGGAGTCTTGGAAAATGCAGCAGTGCTCAAAACAGATTTTGATTGAGATTCATTTACAGAAGTAGTCTCCCACAGTTTTTATGGTCTCTAACAAACAATGTTTCGGTGAAATAAACTGTTACATGTGAAAATTACAACAGAATTTATAGTGGTTAAAGGGACTTGGTGCAGTGCTAGGAAATTGTTGTTAATTGATCCTAACATTTTGTTATGATGGATCTCGTGTAGAAAAGAAAACAACTTTTAGCATCTTACATAGTTTATTCTTTCTTTTTCAGTTATATCTTAGGTTAGGAATAGAAATCTGTCAGCCTCTTGACTTACATGGTATTTGTTCTTAAACAGGGATTGAAAAGTAAGTGAATTAAAGGCAAGCTGGAATTTTTTTCATTTAGAGTTGATCAAAATTTTAAATTTTTATTTTGCAGGTATTGTTAATACTTTGAAAAGCAATATTGTTTCACTAAAATGTCTTTCAAACAAATTCAAAGATGCCATGTTTTGGTTTTTTGTTCTTTCATGACATGATGGGAGAAATGTGTTGTGATCCTGCTGTCCTGGTGATTGTGCTCTGACATAATGGAAGCGATCTATTTGTTTTCTAAAAGTGTATCAGTCTGTCATTGCAAGACACAATATATATCAATACTGAACATCAGTCATTTTGTTAGACTTTCAGCTACTGCCATATCATTATGACTTTATTCATAATGAGCAAAACGTGACAATTTGTGATAAAAGAAAATCTCGGCAATCAATCCAAACCTGATGGAAAATGAAAATATTGTCGTCTTTGGAAAAAAAAGGGAGGATTTTTTCAGATTTTAACAGGTTGGTTTTCTTCTGCTGTTTGACAAGTGGTTTTGACAAAATTGATGTTGTATTAACAGTATGTATTAGAAATAGACCTGAAAGAGATCCTTAGGCATACTTTTCTTTCCCAGCAGAGGATGGGGATCACTGTCTGTCTTTCTCTCTGGCTTCTAGTTCTTTGTCCATGTAACCTGAATTTAAGTTCAGATTTTCATTTCAGTTTGGAAGTGTTGCCATAACTGTAGGGCTTTCTCTATAAATCTGAATTGTTTCTGATTCAACAAAGCAAGCTCTGCAGTGTCCACTGCTGATTAAGCTTTCCAAGCTGTCACAGGTTTGCTCTCTCCTCAGCTGTGCTTAATGAAATGCATTGCAGGTTGGGTACCCATCCCACAGATTTCTGGTAGGGTTCTCAGAAATGGTGAAGTTGGGCAGATTTCGAGGGGCCATGATGTATTATGAGGAAAGTGATGGGTAGGCTGTTTGATCAGCATTAACTACAATGCCAGTAAACCTTTAACTTAGCTGCCATTAATTCAGCCCGACTGAAATAGCATTTAAAGTTAATGAAACTGGTTTTAACAGTATCTGCAACGCTTTCTGTGTGTGAACGTGTGACATTTTACAAGTACATTGCAAAGACTAAATTGATTCTTAGAAGAATACATTTCTCTAGTCCAGACAAGACCTAATAGATCTTTTTCCTAGATAGCAGACTTAACTTTTTCTTAATTTTCTCTCTTGATTAAAATCCTGAATGGGGTGAGGTTTCTACTAAATGTCTGCTCAAAACAAGCGCAGAGAAAATGGAATGTCAGCCTTAAAAATGTCACTTTAATACGGTTTGACGTGATAAGGTCCTGGAAGTCTCCTAAGGATATATATGCAAGTATGGAGTATGTATGCTTGCTGTATTTGGAATCAATGTGTGCAGGAATGTATATTCAAAAAATATTGATGACACTGTGCTGTGGAGAGTGCTTGCAATAAGGAGCACTGGCAAAAAGAAAAAAAGGGGAAAACTGACTGGCAAACCCAAGATACAGAGGTGGATGAAAGGCAACTGAATATTCAATACAGAAGGTTAAAAAGAGGTATCGGGCTGCTGGGGCAAAGAAGCAGATCCCCTGTTAAAGGGAAAAAGCCCAGAGTTCTCATTAAAAATGTGCTTATTAATACTTAGATTTAATAAGGGAAATAGTGCACTTCTAAAAGACATTTATGCTTTTAGGTGTGAAATGGAAACAATTTCCTTTGTGTCTCTGTGCGTGTGCACAAACACTTATATTATTCTGTTTTTATAATGCTGCCTATGTTTTTAGCACAGAAAATATTCTAGTTTTGGTAAGTTGATTTTTGTCTATCCATGACATTCTGCTGACTTCTTTTTTGTGTCTAAATACTTGACTGATTATTGAATTCCATACATTTATGAGTACTTCAGAGGTCTTATTTAACAATTTGTGCCTGGAAAATCAAGGAAAGGCACATATCATCCATGTGCCACATATTTAAATCACACTTTAAAAAAGCTATCTGTTCAGTGCTTTGCTTTTAGGGCTGTTCTACAGAGACTTGTACCATTAATAAGGAGAGTTAAATCAGCTTAGTTACCTATTAGGCATAGCATTAATGTTAGTTTTTAAACATATATATATATATGTATGTTTGTGTCAATATTTCCAAAATGTCTAAATTTCCAAAACAGTAAAAATTTAACCTGAGCTCCTGAGGGTGACATTTTGCAGCGTGTAAGCCAGGTAGAGTCTGGACAAAGACAACAGAGTTTCATATCAAGCTGTTGGCAGTAGCCACTCATAAAACTTAAAATGTTTATTTGTGATTGTTTTTCTTCTCTTATATAATTTGAAATTGGGTAACAATTCTCTGGAATAAGCTATAACCACTTCTATGTTTTAATAATACAAGGTTTTGCAATATTGTCCAACAGCTGTTGAATTTATTTTTTATTTTCTTGGTTCAGAGCAGGCACATTACAGTTATACTTTATCTGAAACTGATATCTAAAACAAGATTATGGCAACCAATTATTCTGTGTTTAATGTTGGTGGGCAAATTCCCCAGACCATCTAAGCTTGTTTAATATCCCCTTGCAGTGTTTGGACAATGGACTGTTGTTATTAGAAACTATGAATCAAAGTTAAATTGAGGGTATGAATCATGTTTAAACTGCAGAACAAAATCATGATGATGTGAAAGTGCGAGTAAGTAAAGTAAACCATAGGATAAAATAATTGCAGATTCTTGCTTGAAGTAGGTGCAGACTAGTTAAATCCTCCCTGATGAGTGTGAGACTTGCACAGATGATCCCTGACATATTTCATTTTCACTGCATTGATGTGGTGAAGTGTGGGCTTGGTAACTTCATGTTCTGAATGCACCTGGTCAGCAGCTTAGCTGTTACTGAACCATCCTGTGGGTCCTCTGCCCTTGCTTCAGATCTCAAAGAGAGGTAGAGGTGTTGCAAAATGTCATTTCTAGCACAAGGTGCCACCTTTCCTACCAGAAGACACTTGAGAGGATGATAGGGAGAGGTTGTAGGGCTTTGCAGGAGAAGCAGTCACTTCTGTTTGTTAGACCAAGAGGCAAAAAGGATTTAATGAAATTTAATTTATGCTACTAAGATTTCTGTGAATTTGATAAGTGGAGCTTGGGTTAGAAAATCAGAAATAATTCTTCCTTGAGGCTTACAAACCTCCATGTTTTCTTTGCCTCCAAGGTAGGGTAGGTGATGTAGAAGCCTTTCTGTATGAGTCCAAAGTTTGCTTTTCCTGAAACATGATTTTTGTGTTTTCTGCAGCTGTGGAATGTTTTTGTTTTCTGTTGGCTACTAATAAGTGATGTTTTTGTTCCTACTCCTAACTGGACTGAATATTTTTGTGTCCCACTGTCTTCTTTGAGAAAGTGTTTTGGTTGGAGTTGGTTTGCATATTTGAAAATACACAAGGACATGTTCAAGTACGTAGGTACCAGTCCCAGACCAGCAGGATGTGTGTGTCTCTGCATCTTACTGGATATATCTGTCTCTGCATCTAGTTATGGATGCCCACAGTAGATGCATATTCGTGTAATGAGGTTTTTCTGAACAGCACAGGCCAGGTCCAAACTGAACAATTTGTATCTGACTGCCTCTAAACAGTTTGGGAAATGTTTACTGCAAAAGCATATGAGTCTATCTTGTAAAATATTAAATCCAAGAAACGCAAGAGAGGGCAACAAAAAAATTAAAATAAGTATTTTAGGTGTAATTCAAAGCCACATCTCTAAATAAAACTTCCCTCACACAATCTGTGTGCAGTCGGATTTTGTGATTTTCAGTTGAACTCTTGATGCATGTGTGCTGACTTCTATGCAGAATCTTTTCAGTAATCCGTATTGTTGTCACTGCGCTGATTTTAAAATCCTAACTCTCTACACGCTCTGAGCAACTCCGTGGTAAACAAGCCTTGTTACTTATCCTTACCTTAGACTTTATGTGCAAACTTTAATACCTTATTCATATAAGGTCTGACCTTTTCTACAGTTGCAAACAA
This sequence comes from Pachyramphus minor, assembly GCA_013397135.1. Taxonomy (NCBI): domain Eukaryota; kingdom Metazoa; phylum Chordata; class Aves; order Passeriformes; family Tyrannidae; genus Pachyramphus; species Pachyramphus minor. The sequence goes on along the minus strand of VYXB01009279.1, from coordinate 321,176 downwards.
GCCTCCAAATAAACCTTGAATTATTAAACCAACCTTTATGTGAATGTAATGCGGTTCTCATACTATTTTATATTTCTCTGGTTTCCACGCTGGTGTTACAGAAATGCATTCAGATGACAAATCTGTCCTTCATAAGCAAAATAACTTTATCTTTTCCTAGTTAGGCAAAAAATTCAGTCTAAGGCTTTTGTTTGAGCAGAACTGAGATCCTATAATAAACATTATAGGCATAGAAGAAACTTCCATTCACTTGTTAATTGGCATATGAGGGTCTGTTTCAAGTCATTTTACAGGACTACCACTGTAATGTACATTGGAGATTGTCTCCTAAAATAATAGCATCAGTCTTGTAGTAACTGTGTTGTTTATGGTGTCTATGAGTGAACAAAGTATGGTTAGGTTGCAGTGATGTGTGTATTTTTCTTTGCATTGTATTAGCAATTCAGCATAGGAAGGTGAAACCAACAGTCATGGAGCTGTTATGCCAAGCATAACTTTATCTTTCTTTAAAGACATCCATTCTCTGGGCTGGTAGTCAGCCTCATGAATTCCCAGGCTTAAATTGCTACGTACCACAAATGGGACTTTAGGTTTTGCAGGGGGAAGGAAAGAGGCTGTAGAGATTGGTAAGTCGGAGTGAAAGTGCGAGGATGGACATGCATATTCTGTCATAAGAAGTAAACTTGCTGGAGTTTCTTGTTGGGGAATAAGAGAAGTCACGTTCCAACTTAACATTTTAAGTTTTCCTTAAATGCCAGTCTGAGGCATATTTGCAGCTGTTCCTGTTGAATAGTGCAAAGGCTTGACTTGTGTGGTTTTCAATGGCGTTCAAAAGATTTCTGTGCCCTCTCAAAAAAGTGTTACATTCATTTATGGCTGTGGCACATGCACAGGAATGGAGGTATCTGGCCTTGATTTATGCTATTTCACTGCATGCATCTGCTTGTTTAAGTCAAGGCTCCCAATTTAAGGAGTTAGCCAGCCTCCTGAATATAAAGGCACAAAGGGCAGGAGAAAAATTATGGTTAATGTTTCCCATGTTGCCATGACTTCTGTTAGAGGCTGGAAGAGTTGAGAGATTTGGTTCCTTTGAAGAGAACTTTGGAAAGTTTGTGATGGGATACATGAAATATGGAGATATTAGCTACAGCTAATGAGAGGTGTGAGAAGGAGTATGAGTAGTTGCTTGTTTACCTTATTATGCAGTAACATGATCCAAAACACCTTAAGTGTGGGGGGAGTTCTTAGTGAAACCATTTTAGGAATTTTACAGATGTTTTTAGTGAGCTTTTTTAAACTGTGGTGTTAATAAGTCTATTGTAGATTTTTTTTCACGTGGGTTTTTTTTTGGTTTTACATTGATTTATTTGACCAGTTTTAGTGAACTGTGTTTTACGTCATAGAGAATATATGGTATGACTAGAGTAATATTTGTACTGAAATCCGAATTTTTGCATACCTTGCTGCTTGTTACTTTCTTGTTGTGAACCTTAATGGTAGATTAAAATATTTGCATTTATTTTATCTTAGATTTCGATGTATTTTAATGAAGTTAACAACCCATACACTATTGACATAGGAACCACAGAAAAGGTATTCAATTTATTGAAAGAGACCACTTGAGTGTTTTTCACAGAAATGCTTGAGAACATACAAGAATTTCTGTTTTAGAACTAAACTATAATTCTAGGCTTGTCATTATTGCTTGTCTAGGCAATAATTCTAGGCTTGTCATCATAGAAAGGCACCTTCACACATCTTTAATTTCTGTAACTAGTTTTAATAATTTCCCTGGGACCATCCAGAAAGTAGACCTTTATTCAGTTATGTCTGGTTATGCAGGTCAAATTGATTTATTTTTTGCTATCGCCTTTTTTTTTTTTTTTTTTTTTGTGTGTTTGTTTTGGATAAGAAAAATAAAAAATGAAAT